>ONZH01005051.1:0-22377 GCA_900303285.1 Rhinella marina
TTTGTTTTGTGATTGTGACATTTTTGCAAAGGAAAAATAGCAATTAAAGATGGATGGAGAGTCTGGTATTTTATTATGTGATGCGGCCAAGAAAAGTATTATTTGTACTTTGTTCCTTCAGGCTGCATTGTGTCATTCTGCTTCTTGCAACGTCTGTATCACATCTTGGAGTCGTCTTGGAATTCTCCAGCTTGTCCCTATTTTCAGCTTTAACAGTAAGATATAGGGGCAGGATAAGCGCTGGATGATCTGTTCAGGACAGGGTGAGAGGAATGGACTGCTCCTGGAGCATAGGGAACCAGAGAATAAAGCACTGCCATCAGGGTCCTACAGAAAGAACAATTGTTGTTGAACATTGTTAGTAGAGATGAGCAAACGTGCTCGAAACGAGCACTGTACCGCTCGGCTGCCTGCGCCCATGCGAGCGCAGGGGAGCCGAGCGGTACAGTGCTCGTTTCGAGCACGTTCACTCATCTCTAATTGTTTAGACATCGGTTCTGGGGGTTTTTTTTTTTGCAGCAGCCCGTATGTGGAACCAGGGGTGTAGCAAAAGGTTTATGTGCCCTGGTACAAGAGTTCAGCTTGGGCCCCCCTTCCCTCAGTGCTTTGTGTTTTTCTTATGCGGCACAAGGTTCTTTAGGCCCCCTAAGGCTCCTGGGCCCAGTAGCGACTGCTACCTCTGCACCCCCTATAGCTACGCCCCTGTGTGGAACCATTCACTTCAATAGGTGTGCAAAAAACACCATCAAAAACTAAGGGAGTCAATTTATTAAACAGAAATAAGACTATATTAGGTGTATTTTGGGCACCGCAATCTGCGACTTTTCCCTGCTCACGCCAGATCCAAAAAAGTGGGTGTGGTGTGGGCGGCAAAGGCGATGGGCGTAGAAAATGGGCTATGGGCTCATGCACATGAACATATTTTTCTTTCCATTTCCATTCGTTTTTTTTTACAGGTCCGTATGCTGAACCATTCACTTCAATGGGGCTTGAAAAAAAAACGTAATCTACTCCGTGTGCATTCCATTTTTGTATGTCCGCAAGTCCATTCAGTTTTGGCGAACAAGGACAGGCATTGTTACAATGGATCTGCAAAAAAAGGGATGTCACACAGGATGTCATCCATTTCTTTTTTTATTTTTGCATATCAGTGTTTTTTTTGTGGACTGCAAAATACATACAGTCGTGTGCATGAGCCCTTAGAATGTACGTAACTTCAGGTAACGAAAGTTTTAACACAGTATAGCATCACTACCCACCAGGCTTGGACTGGCCCCCAGCAGGTGGGTGAATGGTGGGCCCCCAGGCCTCCACCCCTTGCACAAGTGTCCCATGGCACAGTAGATTGACTGCAATACAAACATATAGACATCTTACACAATCTCAACCAGCCTATGCATCCATATAAGAAACTGGGTAGATAATTTAAGAGACTAAAAAATGTTTTTATTATAGATCAGGGATCAGCAACCTTTGGCAGCCCAGCTGATGTGAAACTACAACTCCCAGCATGCAAACATGCTCGCTGTTCTTTCAAACTCCCATACAAGTGAATGAAGCATTCTGGGAGTTGTAGTTTCTGAACAGCTGGGGTTCCGGAGGTTGCTGATCCCTGTTAGAGATGCATCGGGTGGCAGAGAAGACTTCCAGACCCTGAGGCTCACCAGCCAATATTCCTCAGGGACCTGCCTTCTCAAAGTAACTGCAAGGACCACAAAATCATCTTGCTGCTGGTGCCTGCCATGTAGTAGTATTTGCATGTAGCTACCTACATTGGGCTCCCAAAATAATTTACTGGTGTGCCTTAGGCTGCTTTCAGACGAGCGAGTTGTCCACTTCAGACTTGGAGCGTGAGTATAACACTGCTCCCGTCCTGACCTCCAAGCACTGCCGGGGGTCGCATACCATTACATTGATTTATGATACTATGTAACCCTTAGAGGTCTGGAATGTATTGGATAACACTGACATAATGCTGTCACTGTTATCCAATAGAGAACTGAAATTGGTGTGGAGAAAGTTAATGGTTAATTAAACTGTAGGGGGCTGCCAGGGCATGAGGAGCAGAGGACAACGTGGGAGTGAAGCCACTTGGGTCCACCAGAGAAAATGTTTCTGAGGGCTCACTCTCTGTGTATACAGGACCTTAAGGGCTCTGTTTTATAAAGGATGCATTATTGTCCAATGGAGGATCCCCTAATGGGCCAGTCTGACAATGAGGACAATGTTATCAGACAACATAGAGTTCAGAGACTAGAGGTGATTTGTCCCCATTGGAGTGGGAAGTCGCTTTCCCCACTATTCGTCATTGCTCACTCATGCCCCAGTATTGCCAATACTGACAACCAGGGCCCAAGCAGGCCACAATGATGAAGAATGGATCCTCCTTAGTTTGTATAGGTGTGGTGGGTAGTATTTTTTGTAGTAGATAAAGGAGAAGGCATGCCGGGCTAGGTGACATGGCTTTATAGGCCTCACCGGCTCACCATCCTTCCCTAGTTCACATTGACATTTATTTAAGCCTCATCATTACATTTTTTGTGAACACGTGACACCAGCACATTGGCATCAACTGGAGTCCCATGGAAATGAGTAGAATCTTGCAGATAACCCCGCACACGAATACTGTCCCAACTAGAGTTGAGTGAACGTGCTCGTAACGAGCACTGTACTGCTCGGATCCCCTGCGCTCGCATGGGCGCAGGCATCCGGATCCGTCGGGTGAGGAGGACGGATCCGGATGGCTGCGCCCATGCGAGCACAGGGGATCCGAGCAGTACAGTGCTCGTTACGAGCACGTTCGCTCAACTCTAGTCCCAACTCCTTGTCTCTACCTCCTCTTGGTACAGCTGCTTACTTTCTACTGCAGCAGGCGGTTTTTCCATTTGATTACACTGAAATGTTGGATCCTAATTCTGGACTGATCCGTCGCTCCTGGCAGGCCCACAGATACATTTTTGGCCAGAACTCTCTGTAAAATATTTTATCCATTTTTATTTAAATGAAGTAACCAGAAACCAGTAGGAATGTAAATAAGACAGATCTGCAAGTGGTGGTAGTATTCGGTGTGCATTCCTCTGCTGTTAAAGGGGTTGTCTCATCCTAATGATATGCCACTAATGTCACATAGGTGCAGGTCCCACCTCTGGGACCCTTGAAGTGAGCAGAGAGCAGCCACCCCCCATTGATTTCTATGGGACTGCCGAAGACAGCCAAGCGATGGCTCTGCTGGCTCTGGCAGTCTCATAGAAGTGAATGCATCGGTGCACTCTCCATTCATTCTTATCAGGCTTCTGAAAATTGCCTAGCGTGCTCGGACCTTCCATAGAAATTATTGAAGAATATGCCTGTTGGGCTCGCCTTCAATTTCAGTGACCTGTTCTTGAGATAGGTGACCGTCTCAGAGGTGGGACCCCCACCTAACTAGCGATACGCCATTAAAGTCTAAGTTGACACAACTTCTTTAAATACTTTATTCGTTACTGGGAACCTGTCAGCAGTTTTATGCTCTAAGTAGGAGCAGTATGAAATATCAATCCATTGAGTCATTACAATAAAATTTGATTTGATTGACAGCTTTCTCCCTATGCACAAATACTGTAAGAAGAGACTTGTCAATCAAGCCACGCTGGGCAGGGAGAAGATGAAGCAGAGCCCAGAAAGGGAGCTTTTCAGTAATTTATGCTGCTAATGGTTAGGATAGCTAGCCATTTCCTTTAAAGAGGAGCTGTCACCTCTCCTGACATGCCTGTTTTAATAGCTTTATGCATTCCCCATGTAATAACAATTCTGGAGCATCTATTCTTATGTCTGTATGTTGTGCCATTCCTTTATTATTTCTAATAGAAGTTAGGAATGAATTGCTATTAGCCTTCAGTAAGGGTACAGAGGGGAGGTAACAGTTGGGGGGGGGGGGGCTGGGTGTACCTGCACAGACTCACTCTATCCAATCAGTGCTGCCATGTTCAGACTGTGCAGGTACACACCCCCAACTGGTTACCACCCCTCTGTACCCTTATTGAAGGCTAATAGCAATTCATTCATAACTTCTAGTAGAAATAATAAAGGAATGGCACAACATAGAGCCATAAGAATAGATGCTCCTGAATTATCACATGGAGAATGCATGAAGCTATTAAAACGGGCATGTCAGGAATGATGAAAGGTCCTCTTTAACAATGACTTCTACCCCCCTTTAATAACAATTCTGGAGCATCGATTCTTATGACTCTATGATATGCCATCCTTTATTATTCCTGCTAGAAGTTATAAATGAATTGCCAACAGGTTGCAAAAACGGTCCATCTGGGTGTTACTAGTTGGGGGTGCGTCCCTGCAGAGTCTGACACTGCTAGCACTGATTGAATAGTGTCAAGCTGTGCAGGGACACACCCCTAATTGGTAACACCCATCTGGACCTTCATTGCAAACTTCAAGCAAGAATAATAAAAGAATGGCATTTCATGAAATCCTAAGAAGAGATGCTCCAAAATTATTGTATGGGGAATGCAAGTAGTTAATAAAACAGACATGTCAGGAGAGGGGACAGCTCCTCTTTAAGATTTTATACTGCACATATATCAGTATCTGTCACTACAGACTGAACATATTTCTACCTATTGTGAGACACTGAAGGGGTTAATCCTGGATGGCCGGTATATTTCTCCTGGGTTCAGCTACTATGCCTACTAGAGACTGAGGGAAGTTCATGTCTCCCAATAGGAGACATGGGGAAACCAGGAAAGTGCGATATGGTCTCCAGCAAAAGTAGTTGCTGGAGACACTTTGATAAAGTGTGTTTGGGCCTGGTTTTTTGGGATGGATGACAGGTTTGGCAGTGGGGCCATCCATCCCACTTCCTTCACTCCAGGTCTTAGGGTTTGGAGTCAGGCACCACAGGTGCTGAGGCTGAACCATTAGCAGGTCCACAAAGCCTGCAAGATGTGCAGACAGAGGGAGGCTGGGTGCAGCTAGGAATGCTGAAGGCTGCTGGCCTCAGGAGATACTTTGGACGCTATCAAAGGTAAAAACTTGTGGACTGAACTGCATAACATCTTGTATTCGTGTGGCTGTAGCTAGACGCACGTATAGTGAGGGAAACTGTCTTATGTTTAGGTAGTGCTGGACAAGCAGGGTTTATTTTGTTTGTGCCTGAAGCAAAGGCTGTATTATCATTTATTTTGAGCTTGTGAATAAACGCAGGCCAAGCCTGCATTTGGACTTCATCTGTGTCTGGGACTCTGACTGCTGTTCACACCGCAAACCCGCACCCTACCGTGCTAACTTCCCCACACTATGAAGAAAGAAAATGTCCAGCGCTGAGCATAAAGGTGAAATGAAAACTTTGTTTATTGGATATACATTAAAAACCATTGGTGTGCCAAAATTAAAGGGGTTGTCCCTGAAAAAATAATCTGCAGTTTTCAAACCAGCTCCCTATCACAGCTCAGGAGGCAGCTGAAGGATGAAACTGAGCATGTGCAGCCATCTCAGTGAGCCTGACAAAGAAATAAGAAAAAGAACAGCAGGTGGCGCTATACAGGTACATTTTATTGAATAACTCAGTGGTTACGCTAAATCTTTAACTATATGTAATTACAGTACAAAAGTATTCTGATCCAGGAGCTAGTTTGAACACTGTAGAATATTTCTCGTGGGACAGCCCATTTACGGGGTTGTACAGGATTTAAAAAAAAAAAAACATGGCTGCTTTCTTCCAAAAGCAATGCCCCTTATAGACATGTGTAAGTATCTAACTGAGCATCTAAAAGAAACACATTCTCATAAACAGGAAAATGTCTGAAATGTAATGATTCTAGACGATTACCTTTACCAAAATGTCACGTAGTTTCCTCAGACCAGATCTTGTTTCTGAGTCCTTTAGATGCTATTTTACAACACTGTGGCCCTGATTTATCACACCTTCACTCCAGAATTCTGTCTTCAAAAAGTCGCACGATAGGGCTTTTGCGACTTTTTTGCGCATTTTTTTGCGACTTTTTGCATGTGTACACAACTCACTCCAGTTTGTAATATGGGTGGAAAAGTGGGTGTGGTTAGCCATGTTAATGAGTTTCACTCCAGATTTATCATTGCGACTTTTTCAAAAAAGTCGCAAAATAGTCGCAATCTCACTCCAGGAGGAGGGTGGAGTAGGAAAAGTGGAGGAGCTTCTCTAGACAGAAGTGTTAGGTTTAAGGACAAGCCACATTTATCAAACAACCTGTGACGTTTGATAAATGTGGCAGAAAGTACTCCAACACAGACTGAAGCAAAACTGACTTCAAATATTTTCCTAATGATAAATTCCCCCCTGTGTCTTTTACTGGGGAGTGGCTTCTTTCTGACCACTCTGCCATAAAGTTCAGATTGGTGAAATGCTTCAGTGATGGTTGACCTTCTGGAAGACACAGAATCTTTGGAGCTCAGCCAGAGTGACCATTGGGTTCTTGGTCATCTCTCTTACCAAGGGCCTTTCCTCTCAATTGCTTAGTTTGGTTATGCGGTCAGCTCTAGGAGTTCTGGTTGTTCCAAATGTCTTCCATTTAAGAATTATAGAGGTCACTGTGCTATTGAGAACCTTTATTGGAGCAGAATTTTCCAGATCTGTGCCTTCAAACAATCCTGTCTCTGATTTCTACAGGCAGTTCTTTCCTACTCATGGTTTGGTTTTTGCTCTGATATGTATTGTCAGCTGTGAGACCTTATCTAGACTGGGGTGTGTCTTTCTGGATCATGTCCAGTCAACTGAAATTTACCACAGGTGGACATCAGTCAAGGTGTAGAAGTATCTCAAAGAAGGTCAATAGAAATGGGCTAAATGTCAAGTTTTATAGCAGAAGGTCTGAAAACTCTGAATACTTATGTTCATGTGAAAGTTTAGTTTTAGCATTTTTAATAAATTTGCTAATATTTCTAAAATTCTCTTCATTTATTGGGGTATTGAGTGAAGATTGAAACATTTTTTTTTTTTTTTTTTTTTTTAATTTTAGCACAAGACAACATAACAAAATGAAAGGGTCTTAAGACTTTCAAAAGGCATTGTATGTGTCTATGGTGTAATTGATAGGAATAGCTGTTGATCAAATTTAAGCTATTTAAGGTGTATGAGGACCCTTAACCTCACCAACACAACCAGTTCTTCAGCTGAAATCACAATTGGAAGCCTTTTCTGGCAATATAATTTCCCTGCTGATTCCCTCAGAGCTTTTCTTACTTTGGGGCTCTCAATTCCAGTAAACATAGATGGGATGGGCCCAAGTGGAAAACCCTTCCCTTATGTTCCCATGTCTATATGCCCAGACAACAAATATAGCATAGTGCTGTATCATTCCTTATAACTTTGTCTATTCTGCAGTACTTTTAGGAAAAGGAACTACTTTTTTTGTAGATCCATAGTTGTGACATGATAATAGCACACGGCGTAATTAATTTCACACTAGCGGCAGCACGGATCCGGCGGGTGAAGGGTCCTGCCGGATCCGTGCTGCCGCAGGTGCACGCGTGGGGCCGCACAGTGGTATGTTTCACCACAGCGCCACCTGCTGGAGGGAGGAGGGAGCTGACATGGAAAAGGCAAGTTGATGGATCCTTCACAAACTCCATTGAAAGTCAATGGAGGATGGATCAGTTTACTATTGTGTCACACCGAACAGATCCGTCCCCATTGACTTGCATTGGGGGTCATTCCGGATCCATCTTGGTGCGGATGCCTAGACCGGAGAGCAAACCGCAGCATGTTGCGGTTTGCTCTCCGGTCTGGAGACTGAAGAGAACTGAACGGAATGCTTTTAGGAGCATTCCGTTCTCTTCAGTTCAGTTTTGTCCCCATTGACAATGAATGGGGACAAAACTGAAGCGTTTTTTTTTTTCCGGTATTGAGCCCCTATCACGGGGCTCAATACCGGAAAATGAAAACGCCAGTGTGAAAGTAGCCTAAATCAGAAAGAGACAATATCTTGCTCCAGTTGTGTTGCAATCTCTTGACAGCAGAAGATCTGAATCATCTGTCCAAGCTCCCAAGTATGTTAATCCCGTCTGTCCGTTCCAAACAGTTCATAAGGTCTTCCCTTCCACAAGTGTTTGGAGAATCTGACCACATGGATTTAAGCTTTCATTCCACTAGATCCTCCCTAGGTTCGGCATATTTTGCACTAAAGCCGATTCTTGTAAGGAAAATGTTCTTTTCGGGAGACACCTCTGTATGCAGTTTATATGAGTCTTACCAGATGTTGTCTATGTAGGGTCATACCATTGCCTGACGTGCTGGTGAATCATCTTTGCAGGCTCGGTATAGCTTACCTTTCTTTATTACTGTATTTCTCTAATTTCACAAGGTTTGCCAGGAAAACAATAAAATGTATAAATAATTACCATGTTAGAAGGCCAGCAGCAGCTTGATTCCAAGCCATGGGAGCTCTTGTGTCTATGCCCTAGTTTGTAGTCTGAAAGCTTCTAAAGGCTCTATCTAAGATGACTTCCCTGCTGGAGTGTATGTAGACTGAGGGCATGCATAGAAATCCCGAACTTCCTCCACACAGTGAAATGATTGGCACATCAAAAGACTAACTACACTTATCAGGTGTGGGGCTTGCTAGCTATGGTTAGGATCAGGGGCGTAACTACCATAGAGGCAGACCATGCGATTGCTAGGGTGTCCAGGGCAAGAGGGGGCCCAATCTTAGTTGGGATTATCTCCTCTTCTACTGGAGGTGAAAACTTGGTCGGGACTCTACCCTCTAAAGGAACAAGTTTTAGCAAATTAGGCAGTGAAAAAACAGAAACCCTTCTATCTTGTGTGGGGGCCCTGGTTCGGTACCATTTGGAACTGAACCCAAGTTCGGGAAATGTTTTTTTACAGTAGAAATCAATTTACGAGACTTTGCGAAGTAATAACTTTGGCTCATCGGAGCCAATACATTCTAATACTATATAGAGCGCTCGCTCCGTACAGTATTCAAACAAAGTTTTATGGATCTGGATAGATTGGAGGCTTGAGCAGATAAGTGGCAGATGAGGTTTAACACTGACAAATGTAACACTGACATGGAAAAGGACCTAGGAATTTTAGTGAACAGCAAACTAAGCTGTAGAAACCAGTGTCAGACAGCTGCTGCCAAGGCCAATAAGATAATGGGTTGCATCAAAAGGGGCATAGATGCCCGTGATGAGAACATAGTCCTGCCACTTTACAAATCACTATTCAGACCACACATGGAGTACTGTGTACAGTTCTGGGCTCCTGTGAACAAGGCAGACATAGCAGAGCTGGAGAGGGTTCAGAGGAGGGCAACTAAAGTAATAACTGGAATGGGTGGACTACAGTACCCAGAAAGATTATCAAAATTAGGCTTATTTACTTTAGAAAAAAGACGACTGAGGGGAGATATAACTATGTATAAATATATCAGGGGTCAGTACAGAGATCTTTCCCATCATCTATTTATCCCCAGGACTGTGACTGTGACGAGGGGACATCCTCTGCGTCTGGAGGAAAGAAGGTCTGTACACAAACGTAGAAGAGGATTCTTTACGGTAAGAGCAGTGAGACTATGGAACTCTCTGCCTGAGGAGGTGGTGATGGTAAGTTCACTAAAAGAGTTCAAGAGAGACCTGGATGTATTTCTGGAGGGTAACAACAGGTTATAGTTACTAGAGAGGGGTCGTTGATCCAGGGAGTTATTCTGATTGCCTGATTGAAGTCAGGAAGGAATTTTTTCCCCTAAAGTGAGGAAAATTGGCTTCTACCTCACAGGGGTTTTTTCCTTCCCCTGGATCAACTTGCAGTATAACAGGCTGAACTGGATGGAGAGACGTCTTTTTTCGGCCTTATAGACTATGTTACTATGACTTCAGATGTTTCATCCGAAGTCGATTCGTTCATCCCAAGTTGTGACCTATGGTTCCACAATTCTGGCATAGAAATTGGTCTCAAAATAAGCTAACCAATAGCTGATATAGTTGTTTCTTTTCTGCATCCGATCTGCTTTTTTTTACTCGTCGGATGCTGACCCATTCACTTTATAGGGGCCCCAAAAGATGTGGACAACACACAGTGTGCTGTCCGCATCCGCATATTCACTGCTTGGCCCTGCAAAAAAAAAAAAAGATAGAACCTGTCCTATTCTTGTCCGTGTTGTAGACAAGAATAGGAATTCTAAAAGAGGGCAGGACGTACCTATTCACAAAATGCAGAATGCACATGCCCATTATCCGGGGGTTTGCGGATCCACAATTTGCGGATCTCAAAACACGGATGTGTGCGTAAGCCATTACACAAAAGTGTCCAGCCTGAGCCACTGTGATAAATGTGGCGCAGGGCTGGACAATCTAATTTTTACGCCATCTATAAGAATTAGTCTTGACCAGGGGTCAGTAACCTTCAGCACGCCAGCCACTGTGAAACTACAACTCCCAGCATACAAACATGCTCGGCTGTACTTCTAACTCCCATAGAAGTGAATAAAACATTCTTGGAGTTGTAGTTTCTGAACAGATAGGATGCCGAAGGTTGCTGATCCCTGGTCTAGACTATTTTCTATGCAGGGGAGGAAGAGGTTAACAAGAGCTAATTGCAATGCATCCTGGGAGATGCAGGTGCGTGATTGTCTCATGTGACAGCTGCTGCCATCCACAGAGAGAAAAGACAAAAGTCCTCCAGATAACGCGAGTAAAAAATTTACTGGGGGACAATGATATATTTAAAATAATGGTGTGCGTTACTCCAGATATTTTTTTATTAAATTTTCTCTGATAGCCCCTTTAAACGTGTCTTCACACACTGAAGATTTTGTTGCAGAATTTTCCATAACTGAAAATAAGTTCCATTCATGTGAATGGGCCGGCAGGTGCATAGATTTCTGCAATTCCCATTCAGGTGAACCGAACTGATTTTCAGTCACAGAAAATTCTGCAACAAAATCTGCAGCATGTGAAGGCGCCCTAAGGCTAGGGCTACACAATGACATTGGTTGCACTACATATTTTATAGTGCTAGTTAGCAATGAGCGAACTTGTGTTTTCAAGTTCGGCGTACAAGGTTCGGGTTATCTTAGAATTCCGTTATGGACTCCACTACTACAGACTATAATTTATGGTCTGTGGTAGCGGAATCCATAACGAAATTCTTAGATAACTCCAATGGCAGGCAGGGACAGAGACGATCCTAGGGAGGTTTGTCCCCGTCACCCGACCATTTCCAGGCACGGATAACCCCTTTAAGGAAAGAAGTGAATCAGTTGTCGACAGCAACCATTTAGATCCCACCTTTCATTTTTTAGAGCTCCTTTGCAGAATGAAAGGATCAATCTGAGTCACTTTCCTTAGCAGCAGTTTTGATAACTCTCACCCATTGTGTGCAAAAAAACAATGGCACAAGGATAGGTGGGCCCCACTCCTGTCTCCAGAATGGGGCTCATGAAGTAAACAGAGAGTGACCACCCCCCATTCACTGCTATTGGAGCTCTGAAAAGCTCATGACAGTCTCATGGTATTAAATGGAGCGGTGGCCACACTTGTGCCGTGCATTCTCTATTTACCGCTATGGGACTTCCAAAAACAGCTGCATTCTCATTTTTTTTGGAACACCCATAGCGATGACTGGAGAATGCGCAGCGCATGCGCAATGTCCTTTCCTTCACTTTGGCGGCCCAGTGCTGGAGATAGGTGCAGGCCTAACCTCTGAGACCCACTCCTATTTGACAATGATGGGGATATGCCTGCAGTGTCTGAATTGGTCAGCCCCTTCAAAATCAAGACATTTTTGTTGCTGCTTTGTTCCATGCCACAGAATGATGCTGAATATAAAATGCAGAAATCTTGGCTAAAATAACTCCTAAACATCTGTGTCTTTTCAGGAGCACATCTGGTTTATGTTTGATGCAGTCTTATTACAATATGGATTCTCCACTGATATCTGCAATACAGAGCAGGCATCTCCTGAATGTATGGCAGTATATTATCTCATAGGCCTTAAAGGGGATTCCTATGTCTGCCATTTATCTACTGTATGGCTGTTATAAAAAAGACTTGTATGTTCCTCATCCTCTATTTCTCTGCTTGTTTATGTTCCTCATAAAATCACAAGAATTGTCTAGACAGACCTGGAAGGAGACAAATGACACTGACAGCCGCTTGGAGCTTTGTGTTCAGTACTCCATAAGATTTCCTCCTTTCGTAGAGATCCACATTTCTTCATAGGGTCTAGATGAGGACTGAGACCACAATGGGCCTCGCTACTAAGCTGAGACTAATGATACCATGCTGCCCTGTGAGGAGGTGATGTCTCGGAGTATAAGGTGATCAGATGATGACTAAAGCTTTCAGTGGAGTAACCTCTGACATTCACAGCTTATTACAAAGAAACCTATCCTTTAGGCCAGCTTCACTTGAGCATGTTGGATCCGGAAAACTGTCTTTTGTATGGTGGCCTTATTTACCGGACTGAACACTGCTCCTTTGTCCCGAACTCACAGCATCATCGTCAGGGGTGGATTAAGGATCCCATGGGCCCTGGGAAGTTTATAATGCATGGGCCCCTGCCCCGCCCCCACGCGCTCCACCCCTGCCCCGCCCCCACACACTCCACCCCTGTCCTCATGCTATAATACCTATAGATGCAGCATATTATATAAGTTCTACAGCAAGGCCTTATGCTGTGTGAAGTGTATTAAGGCAGCATCAGGCCAGGCTTGCAGGCTAATGTATTTACCCTATGCTTCTATATGTATTATAGCCTGAGGGCTATCTGTAAATACAAGCAGAATAGGGTTAAATAGGTTACCTAGCAAGCCTGGCCTAATGCTGGAGAACTTATATAATATGCTGCATCTATAGGTAATGAACCCTAAGGGCTATCTTTAAAAAGATTACTCACCAAGGCCTTATGCTGTGTTTTTACCATGTTGAGGCAGCATAAGGCCTTGCTGGGTAACCTATTTAACCCTATACTGCATCAATAACTAATATAGCCTAAGGGCTATCTTTAGATACAAGCAGCATAGGGTTAAAAAGGTTACTCACCAAGGCCTTTTGCTGCCTCAATATGGTAAAAACGCAGCATAAGGCCTTGCTGGGTAACCATTTTAACCCTATCCTGCTTGTATGTAAAGATAGCCTTCAGGCTATATTACGGTAGTTATTGATGCAGCATAGGGTTAAATAGGTTACCCAGCAAGGCCTTATGTTGTGTTTTTACCATATTGAGGCAGCAAAAGGCCTTGGTGAGTAACCTTTTTAACCCTATGCTGCTTGTAGGGTAGGGGTCAGGGGCCAGTACTAGGGTTAGGGGTCAGGCAGGGATAACATGCCTGATAACATGAGGGCACCGTCAGCCTGCTGCCTGGTAATATGAGGGCACTGTCACCCTGCAGCCTGATGTGTCAGGCCCTGCAGCAGCTCCTGACCCAGCATGGAACACTGCTCCAGCAGCTGCCAGATCCATGGGCTCCCGTCAGGACACAGCAGCTGCCTCGCCTCTGTCCGTGACATGTTCATCCCGAGCAGGGGAGGAAACCGGGCCCGCTGTCTGCCATCCCGTCCCCTCCTCAGACAGCTGGGCCCGAAGATTTCTGGCTCAGGACGCGCGGCCCCAGGCGTCTGCGCCCACTAAGGTCTTCCTCAGCTTCACCGGCTGAACAGACAATGCTGCTTCCTGATTGGTGGAGGAGAGCCCGCCCTCCTGCTCGTGTTCCCTCCCTAAGCGGTAAGTGCCGCCGCGCCGCTAGTCCGACTCTTAATGTCATTATAATGGGGGCAATCCGGCCTGTGCCCCCCCAGGAGGCTGGGCCCCGGGCGGTTGCCCAGATTGCCCTCATTATAATCCGCCTATGATCATCGTAACTTATGATACTGTGAGTTCCTGCCGGACTTTGGGTCTATTGTACCATACTCACAACATTGTTAGTACAGCGTTGGACTGGGGTTCCTTGAGCTGAACAGAGGAAATTACACCCGGAGCCCAACCCTTAAATCATTGATAAAGTCTAATTGATTCCAAACCTAAGACATAGACCCAGTTGGACAATAATTAGTTCAAAAGGCAGCTCCAAATGCAATTTTCCTCTCTGACTTTTAGGGCCAATTATGGCTTCATAGATTGGGCCCACCAGGAGTACAGTACACGCATGGTCAGGCAGGAACTCACAGCCTCATAAATCAAGTTGATGCTGTGAGTTCGGTCAAAAGAGCAGTGTTCGGTCTGTGAAATGCAGCAGTCATGAGGAGCATGTTTCGCGGACTGAACATGCTCCTGTGAAACTGGCTTTAGAGTTAAACCTGTCACTATTTCCTACCTTTGGCCCATTGCAGTAATGTTCATTGCATGCTATTAAGTCGCCCCACATTTAAGTGTGCCATATAACCTTCATGCGGATTTTATACACCATATTGTGATGTTGTGTAATTTTTGCCATATTGTGTGCAATATGGTGGGTGAAGCTCCCTGTATGTGTTGAGGCCATGACTTGTGCCATGGGCTTGTGCATTGCCCTATAGAAATGAATGGATCAGCATGCTATTGGCAAGAAATGCAGATAGTACATAGATAAAAATATGGTCATGTGCATGAGGCCTTAGAGTAGGGCGTTATCCAGATGGGACAATCTGAGAGGAAGCACATTTTATATGCACCCTTTTTCTGTAGATAATATATACAGAATGGAAGTCTTCTCTATAATCCATGCCATGGTTATTCATAAAACAGGCTTCCACCACTAGCATCTCTCTCCTGGTCTATACTGCAAGTCTGCTCTATTAAATATCTTAATCATGTTTGATTTGTGATGAGCGGTAGCTACAAACAATGAAACCTTTGATCGTATCTCGACTGCCGCATTGCTTGCTCCTGCTTGGGCATCGGCCAAACGTCTGATTCCATCTCTTTAACAGTTCCAAGATTTATTATAACACAAAGTAAATTCTGATGAAATCTTGGGAGGGATTTATGAAGAGACATGTTCTTATTTGGAGAAATATTTACTCAATACTTTTAGACTGATGTAATGTGAAATGCAGGATGCTAATTACGGAAGTGCTTAGTATGTGTGAATAATTAACCATTATATGGAGCGGGAGCTTCCAAGATCTACCCATTGTTGCCCATGGCAACCAATAAACTTTCGGACATCATTTCCCTTGCATGCTTAAGTAACCATTTTGAAGGCTAGTCTTTGTGTGACTAATGGAGGGACTGAAAAATGCAGATGTGTGGTGTAGTAGAGCTATGGAAAGACCGGAGGGAGGCAGTTTAGGGATGAGCGAATCAATATTACGATTCAATTTGTTCAACTGAATGAATTTTACACTTGTTAGGGAGCGTTCCCACATCTCATGGTCTCTAACAATCTCGCCGTTACTGCAGGTAGCAGCGCATGAGCAGTCTATCAACAAATTTGTGTGCCCTGTCAATCTATCGACTGGGTGGGGAATCATCTGTAAAGGGACAGTCCCTCACAGATGCAGAATTGATTCGCTCCTCCCAGGGGTGCACCACCAATGAGGCCAGGTGAGGCGATCGTCTCAGGCAGCACCAGGTAGGGGCAAGAAGGGGGCAGCGAAAGGGTCATAGGCTTAAGGGAAGGGGTTAGGTTAAGAAACTTGCATTGGGAAGGGGGGGTGCCGTTTTGGTTTTCGCCTCAGGCAGCAGAAAGGCTAAGTGCACCCCTGGCTCCTCCTCCGTAGTACAGTTTGGTAGGCTGCAGAAAAGCATGCTGCAAGCCAGGGTAATATATGTCCATGCACAAGCATTTTTGTTATGATTGGCAAAGAAGATATGGAAAATTATTTTACAGGGCACCAGTAAGAGTTTAAAATGGAAAGAGGTGGTGACAGACTCCATTTAAAGGGGTTGTCCCAAGGAAAACATTCTACAGTTTTTAATCCAGCACCTGGATCTGAATAGCTTTGTAACTGCGTGTAATTAAGAATTTAGCATAGCCACCGAGTTGTTTGTTCTATTCTTATTTCTTTGACCTGCTCACTGACATGGCCACACACACTCAGTTTTATCCTTCAACTGCCTCCTGAGCTGTGATAGGGAGAGCATGGACACGCCCCCTTAGCTGCAGCAGAAAAGACACGCCCCCTGGGCTGTCAGCTTGATATAAATCTAGCAGAGCAATGAATGGGGAGATCTCTGGATCCATGTGAGGTACAGGGCTGGTTCTAGCTTTAATAGAAAGAGGGTGTCATGTGCTATATGATGTCCGATTTTCATTTTTCACAATAGTCATGCGATAACCCCTTTAAGACGCATGTGTCAAGAAGGATTTAGGCAAATGGATATGTTGAGGTTTCAAAGACAGGGGCTTGAGTGCTATTAGCTTGGATAAGTGGTGACATTGAGGCAGGGGAATGGAATTCAGGTTTATCCATTTTGACAGTTAGAGGTTGCGAAAGACGTGAGACAATCAGAAATTCAGGACTATAAGCAAGTGTATGAACGGTATCTAGATGTACAGGATGATCCCATGAATTGGAATTTCCCCTACAATAGACAGTATGAATGGCGTTTCCCTACCACTCTATAAAAGAAATATTAAGCAGGACTCACCCAGCACTTTGCTGTCTTCTCTCTGTAGAGCGCTGGTCCACTGCAGTAATAAATTCCTAATGTCCTGTGTTGCAGCATCTTATTATATTGATGCCTACTGATTGGAATAGGGATACTGTCACAATGATAGAACGGCAGGCAGGAAGAGATTTTTAAATTTAGTGTCGTCTCTGTACTTTACTGAGACAGTCTGGCAATTATCAGGTCCATGAGCAGGTGATGTAGTGGCCACTTACCAAGAAATACAGTTTAAGGCCTCATGCACATGACGGTAGGTATTTTGCGGGCCGCAAACTGTGGATCCACAAATACAGATACTGTAATGCCCCATGTAGTACCCTTGTATGCTTCTCAAGTGACCACATAAAAAAAAAAATCTACATGTACGGTGGAAGTCCATTCTTTAAAAATTGCACCCGCTCCATCAAACATCAGATACCAGGGGCTAATGTCTGTGATTGGTGATAATGCATTTAACCCCTCAGATGCTCAATTGTGTGTGCAGTGATCGGGGGAGCCAGTTGTTCATTGTGGTCCCTCTGAAAGATCCAAGACTACCACAGCAATAGTTCCTATGGAGCCCTGCTTGTGGCAGGGCTCCATAGGAACGTATTGATTGTACCATAGGCTGCAATGGTAATTAACTCTAATGATCACATGTCTAAGTCCAGTAAGGGGACTTCATAGCAGTGAAAAAAGAAAGTAATAAAAAAGGTTATATATATATATATATATATATATATATATATACACACACATATTTATTACGTACGGTGAACGCTGTAACCAAAAAATGGCCGATTCGCTGTTGTTTTTCTTTTCTACACCTCTTTAAGAAAATTGAATAAAAAGTGATCAAACACCCCCATATAGTTTATATCAATACAAGCTACCGATTGTCCCACATAAAATGAGCCCTCACACAGCTCCGTTGACGCAAATATAAAATATTAAGATGGTGAGAATATGGCGGTGCAATGAAAAAAATCCTTTATTTGTTTATTTTCGAAGGGGTTATCCAGGAAAATATACTGATGACCTATCCTGAGGATAAGTCATAAATATCAGATATGCAGGGTTGTGACACCCAGGACCCCCCGCGATCAGCTGTTAGAAGAGGCTTTCAGCGCCGCAGCCTCTTCCTAGGCCAGTGCAAAAGTAGTGAGGACGTGCACTCCACAAGTATATAGGTGCAGTGGTACAAGGGGAATGTTCCCGCAGTCAAATGAAATTATAAAAGACCACGCACTCAGAGGGGCATATGAAAAAATGAAAACTTTTTAATTTTTGTAATTTTTTGGTTTTTCACTGCATTTCATGTTCTAAAAATAAGAACAAAGAAGAAAAGAAAAAAAAGGAGGGGGAAAAAAGGAGAAAAAAACATGTACAAACAAATGAGCACTCCTGTCAAATCTCCAAAAGGGTGCTAATTCTATGGTAGAATTTGCGATTGCTTGTCAATTTTTGACAAAAAAGGAGGGGGAAAAAAGGAGAAAAAAACATGTACAAACAAATGAGCACTCCTGTCAAATCTCCAAAAGGGTGCTAATTCTATGGTAGAATTTGCGATTGCTTGTCAATTTTTGACGTTTCGGTCATAAGTGACCTTTTTCAAAGAATCGCTGCAAAATAAGAGAAGTAACGATAAGTATACATGAGAACAAATAAGGAAGATTGAAGAGCAAGGAATATAGGTATGGAGAGTAGCAGGTGATATTAGCAAGGAAGCAATATAAGGAATAGACATGTCAGGTAGAATGATGTAAAAGCTAGAGGCAGAAACTAATACTTCCAGCAGAGCTGGGATAATATATCTATCGACAGTGTAGGTAAAATAAGCAAGGTACCTGAATAATAGTGAGAGTAAGCCCGTACTGAAATGGAGATGGCGTCACACGTGGAGTACGCTGTATGGGGAGCTGGAACAAGATCTGAACGGCGCGGTATAAGAGCCGGTGTGCGGGAGGAAGTTCCGCTGCTCAAGAGAGCGGCGCATGCGCAGTGTGTGCTGTATACAGCGGTGGACATATCAACTAAGGGCATGGGGAGTAATGAAGTAAGCGCATGCGCTGTGGATGTCAGATCAGTAAGCGGACATGTTGGAAATGGGTAAATTACGTGAAGTATGAATGTATGATGTCTGGCTATATTAAGATTGAATAAGGATAATGTAAATATGTAAATAATGGGAAGGGGAGATGAAAGGGGGAAAGTAGATGGGAGAGCAAGAGAAAAGAGATGAAGTAGGGAAAAGAAATGGAGAGGATGAGAAGAAATAATGAGGGGGAAAGTAGAGAAAGCAAAGAAGATGTGAAGAAAATGTGAAGGAATGAACCATGAAGGAAAAAATGAAATAGGAGAAAAAGAATTGAAAAGTGGGAAAATAGGGAAATTAAAAAAGTTAAAAATAGACAAAATGGTAAAAATAGGAAATGTAAATAAAATAGGATATGTAGAGAAGGAAAAAATAGAAAAATGGAAAAAATAGAAAAAATAGAAAAAATAAAATAAAAATAGAAAAAATAGCAAAGGTAGAAAAAATGGAAAAAGGTGAAGTTAATGAAAAATAGTGATAGAAAACAAAAATAAAAATAAATAAAAATAAAAATAAAAATAAAAATAAAAATAAAAGAAAAAATGTTGAAAAGCTAAGAAATAATATGGGGACAAAAAGCAAAAACAAGAGAGGGGAAGGGGAAAGAGGAGAGGAATGACCTCATACTACCTGGGCTATATATAGTGTCGGTTAACGCATCTGAAAAAAATGAAAAGAATGATTAATGACTGTCAGACAAAAAGTGGGCAATACAGTCTTATAACTATTGTAGAATAGAATATTCACGATTGAGCCCACAGGGTGATAGGGTATTCAAAATGTGAATCCAGTAGGATTCCCGTTTCAGAAGTAATGCAATATGATTGCCGCCACGTCTTGGTCTCTGTACTTGTTCGATGATTTGATATTTGAGTTGAGCAATGTTGTGTCCGGCCTTCTTGAAGTGGTCAGGTAACGGTAACCATGTTTTATTGCATCTGATGGTGGACTTATGGCTAGAGATCCTATCCCGGATGGCTTGAGATGTTTCGCCAATATAGAGTAGACCACAAGGGCATTTAATTAGATACACGACAAAGTTAGTATCACATGTGTAATAGCCCTTAATAGAAAAAGCTTTGCCAGAATGCGGGTGATGAAAGAATTTACCCTTAAGGACATTGGTACAGCTGGCACAGTGAAGGCAGGGGAAAGTGCCACGTTTGGGCGTCTGTAGGAATAATTGTCGAGGTAACTTTGTTTGACTGCCAATGTCTGCCCTAACAAGATGATCACGTATGTTCCTAGGTCGTTTTAGACACATGAGAGCTGGGTTTTTGAAAACATCAACTGTGGGGTAGGCTCTATTGAGAAGGGGCCAGTGTTTACGTATTACTTGTTGTAGTTTAGGTATGATCGGGTGGTATGTATGTACAAAGACTACTCTGTCGGAGTTGGTCAGTTTCTGACGCGTGTTTTGAGATGTGCGCTCGGTGACTCTTTGTTTTTCTTTGTGGAGTAATGTATCGGGATATCCGCGTGCTTTGAACTTGTTGTACATTTTAATTAGTTGATGTTCTTTTTGAATGGGGTCTGAAACGATGCGATCGACCCTGGTGAATTGTGAACGTGGTAGAGATCTTTTGGTGTTGGAAGGGTGACAACTGGTATAATTGAGAAGACTATTCCTGTCTGTGGGCTAGTGTAAAGGTCCACAGATAGATGGCCATTGATGTCTTTAAGGATTAGGGTATCTAAGAAGCTGATAGAGTCGTGATCAAAATGAAGTGTGAACGTCAGTTCAGTCCTATTATTGTTGAGATTATCAACAAAATAGGTAAGAGTCTCTGGTGTGCCTGTCCAGATACAGAAAATGTCGTCGATATAACGATACCAGCAGTATGCACACCGGCTCTTATACCGCGCCGTTCAGATCTTGTTCCAGCTCCCCATACAGCGTACTCCACGTGTGACGCCATCTCCATTTCAGTACGGGCTTACTCTCACTATTATTCAGGTACCTTGCTTATTTTACCTACACTGTCGATAGATATATTATCCCAGCTCTGCTGGAAGTATTAGTTTCTGCCTCTAGCTTTTACATCATTCTACCTGACATGTCTATTCCTTATATTGCTTCCTTGCTAATATCACCTGCTACTCTCCATACCTATATTCCTTGCTCTTCAATCTTCCTTATTTGTTCTCATGTATACTTATCGTTACTTCTCTTATTTTGCAGCGATTCTTTGAAAAAGGTCACTTATGACCGAAACGTCAAAAATTGACAAGCAATCGCAAATTCTACCATAGAATTAGCACCAAAAGATCTCTACCACGTTCACAATTCACCAGGGTCGATCGCATCGTTTCAGACCCCATTCAAAAAGAACATCAACTAATTAAAATGTACAACAAGTTCAAAGCACGCGGATATCCCGATACATTACTCCACAAAGAAAAACAAAGAGTCACCGAGCGCACATCTCAAAACACGCGTCAGAAACTGACCAACTCCGACAGAGTAGTCTTTGTACATACATACCACCCGATCATACCTAAACTACAACAAGTAATACGTAAACACTGGCCCCTTCTCAATAGAGCCTACCCCACAGTTGATGTTTTCAAAAACCCAGCTCTCATGTGTCTAAAACGACCTAGGAACATACGTGATCATCTGTTTAGGGCAGACATTGGCAGTCAAACAAAGTTACCTCGACAATTATTCCTACAGACGCCCAACGTGGCACTTTTCCCCTGCCTTCACTGTGCCAGCTGTACCAATGTCCTAAGGGTAAATTCTTTCATCACCCGCATTCTGGCAAAGCTTTTTCTATTAGGGCTATTACACATGTGATACTAACTTTGTCGTGTATCTAATTAAATGCCCTTGTGGTCTACTCTATATTGGCGAAACATCTCAAGCCATCCGGGATAGGATCTCTAGCCATAAGTCCCACCATCAGATGCAATAAAACATGGTTACCGTTACCTGACCACTTCAAGAAGGCCGGACACAACATTGCTCAACTCAAATATCAAATCATCGAACAAGTACAGAGACCAAGACGTGGCGGCAATCATATTGCATTACTTCTGAAACGGGAATCCTACTGGATTCACATTTTGAATACCCTATTCACCCTGTGGGCTCATCGTGAATATTCTATTCTACAATAGTTATAAGACTGTATTGCCCACTTTTTGTCTGACAGTCATTAATCATTCTTTTCATTTTTTTCAGATGCGTTAACCGACACTATATATAGCCCAGGTAGTATGAGGTCATTCCTCTCCTCTTTCCCCTTCCCCTCTCTTGTTTTTGCTTTTTGTCCCCATATTATTTTCTTAGCTTTTCAACATTTTTTTTATTTTTATTTTTATTTTATTTTTATTTATTTATTTTTATTTTGTTTTCTATCACTATTTTTCATTAACTTCACCTTTTCCCATTTTTTCTACCTTGCTATTTTTTATTTTTATTTTATTTTTTCTATTTTCTATTTTTTCCATTTTTTCTATTTTTCCTTCTCTACATATCCTATTTATTTACATTTCCTATTTTTACCATTTTGTCTATTTTAACTTTTTAATTTCCTATTTTCCCACTTTTCAATTCTTTTTTCTCCTATTTCATTTTTTTCCTTCATGGTTCATATCCTTCACATTTTCTTCACATCTTCTTTGCTTTTCTCTATTTCCCCCTCATTATTTCTTCTCATCCTCTCCATTTCTTTTCCTACTTCATTCTTTTCTCTTGCTCTCCATCTACTTTCCCCCTTCATCTCCC
>ONZH01005052.1:0-29117 GCA_900303285.1 Rhinella marina
TCTAAAAGTGACCAAAAATAGTTTGTTTTGGCACAGTTTTTATTTAGTTTTTTTTTACGGAATTTACAGTAGGGGATAGATCATGTGATATTTTTATATAGGAAGCTGTTACAGATGTGGCAATAGCTAATACAGTGCCTTGCGAAAGTATTCGGCCCCCTGGAACTTTTCAACCTTTTGCCACATTTCAGGCTTCAAACAAAAAGATATAACATTTTAAATTTTTGGTGAAGAATCAACAACAAGTGGGTCACAATTGTGAAGTGGAACGAAATTTATTGGATCATTTAAACTTTTTTTGTAATAATAAAACTGAAAAGTTGGGCGTGCAAAATTATTCAGCCCCCTTGCATTAATACTTTGTTGCACCACCTTTTGCTGCGATTACAGCTGCAAGTCGCTTGGTGTATGTCTCTATCAGTTTTGCACATCTAGAGACTGAAATTCTTGGCCATTCTTCCTTGCAAAACAGCTCGAGCTCTTTGAGGTTGGATGGAGAGCGTTTGTGAACAGCAGTTTTCAGCTCTTTCCACATATTCTCAATTGGATTCAGGTCTTTACTTTGACTTGGCCATTCTAAGACCTGAATACGTTTATTTTTGAACCATTCCATTGTAGATTTTGCTTTATGTTTGTTGGAAGATAAATCTCCGTCCTAGTCTCAGATCTTTTGCAGACTCCAACATGTTTTCATCCAGAATGGTCCTGTATTTGGCTCCATCCATCTTCCCATCAATTTTAACCATCTTCCCTGTCCCTGCTGATGAAAAGCAGGCCAAAACCATGATGCGGCCACCACCATGTTTGACAGTGGGGATGGTGTGTTCAGGGTGATGAGCTGTGTTGCTTTTACGCCAAACATATCGTTTTGCATTGTTTCCAAAAAGTTTGATTTTGGTTTCATCTGACCAGAGCACCTTCTTCCACATGTTTGGTGTGTCTCCCAGGTGGCTTGTGGCAAACTGTAAACAAGACATTTTATGGATATCTTTGAGAAATGGCTTTCTTCTTGCCACTCTTCCATAAAGGCCATATTTGTGAAGTGTTCGATTGATTGTTGTCCTATAGACAGACTCTCCCACCTCAGCTGTAGATCTCTGCAGTTCATACAGAGTGATCATGGGCCTCTTGGCTACATCTCTGATCAGTCTTCTTGTTTGAGATGAAAGTTTAGAGGGACGGCCAGGTCTTGGTAGATTTGCAGTGGTCTGATACTCCTTCTATTTCAATATGATCACTTGCACAGTGCTCCTTGGGATGTTTAAAGCTTGGGAAATCTTTTGGTATCCAAATCCGGCTTTAAACTTCACCACAACAGTATCCCAGACCTGCCTGTTGTGTTCCTTGGTCTTCATGATGCTCTCTGTGCTTTAAACAGAACCCTGAGACTATCACAGAGCAGGTGCATTTATAGGGAGACTTGATCCTCAATGAACTTCTGGAGTGAGTTTCCTGAACTGAAAGTAAATGGGCCGAATAATTTTGCACTTCCAACTTTTCAGTTTTATTATTTTTTTTATATTTATTTTATTTTATTTTTAACAGAAGCTAAAATACATAGTCTAGAAGGTACTCTTATCACCCTAGGACCCTGACCACCCAAAAAACGGGTAATTTATCAATCTCCTCCCTCTCCTTCTCTTTCCTTTTATTGCATTAACTAACCTAACCCCCATTACCCAGCGTCCAGTGGTGTCCAATTACCTTCTGACTTTACAATCAGTACATGAATTTCTTTATTCCCCCAAACCCCACACCCCTTACAGAGTTGGGTATACATCATAGACCATCACAAAATCAATTATAAGGATCTAATCTTAATTTTTGAACAAGCCCTAACTTCTCTGTAACCGACATAGCTGCAATCCATACCTTCCATATACTATAAAATTTTTTCATATTACCTTTTTTTAACCAATATACATATTCAAAATTAATATTTTTTTTAATTGAATTCTGCACATATTTGATTGAGGGTGCCGTACCCGCCATCCAATTCCTGGCTATTGCCAGCCTTACAATAAAAAAGATCCTATTGAGGACTCTCCTTACCCCTCGGTTTTCAATTTTCTCCATATTTCCCAAAAGCCAAACCATAGGTCCACCCAAGTCCCAAATTTTCAGGCGAGTCCCCAAGAGGACCAGTACTTCTTCCCAAAATTTCTTCACTACCTGACAGTTATACAACATATGTAAAAAACCTACTCCTTCAAGTCCACATTTCGGACAGTGAGCTTCCTGTCCCTTTCTAAATTTCGTAATGGTCATTGGTGTGTAATAGAGACGATACATCATAAAAAACTGAGTACTTCTATGGTTCTTATTAATTGAGATATCTCTTGCCCATTTATAGATATTTAACCAGTCTACCCTGGTTTGGGCCCCCAATTCCACCTCCCATTCTCTTTTACTCCTATGATTCAACCAACCCGACTTCGTTGACAGGAGGGACTTATATACATTGGACAATCCTTTTCTATCAGAACTAGCCCCTTTTAAATATAACACCAACTGTATATCCTCAATCTGAAATTTCCTCTTATCCCGTGACTTATTATACGCATGCTTAATTTGTAAATACCTATAATATGCAAATACCGGCAAATTATATTCCTTCTGTAAATCCACAAAATCTTTTTAATACCCCTTGACGGAAAAATTGTGCAACCCTCATCAACCCATAAAATCGCCAAAAATTATAATCTTTCAACTTATACATCTCTTCAAAATGTTTATTGGCCCACAATAAAGTAAAAGTAAATGAACCATATACTTGCATCGTCCTTTTCATCTGTTCCCAGACCCTAAAAGTGAGATCCTCCAAACTCTTTTTCCCCTTCTTGTCAACTTTACCGGACTCTAATAGTTCCCAAATATCATCATATTTCACCTCATTTTCCTCCACCATTTTACACAAATACTTTCTCCTTGTCCATGACATTAAGTAAACTAATTGGGAGGCCACAAAATACAACTGGAAATCGGGGACCGCCAATCCGCCCTTTGACTCCTCTACATACATATATTCAATCTTTATCCTAGGCCTACGCCCTCGCCAAATAAAATCCGATAACAGTGACCTCAGTTTCTTAAAAAACTTCCCCTCTATCCACACCGGACTATTCTTGAGTAAATAAAGAACTTGAGGGAGAACCACCATTTTTAATATACTAATCCTATCCATCATACTCAAGGGAAGTCCCGCCCATATCTTCATCTTTGACCTGATCTTCTGTAGTAATGGTTTTAAATTCAGCTCCTCATACCTTCCAACGTCAGAGGCTATCTCCACTCCCAAATACCTAAAAGAGTCCGCCTTTCCCAAGACTTTCAAATCCGGATGCTGAATCTGATCTCCAATAGGCAAAAGGACCGATTTTTGCCAATTTATTTCCATTCCCGAGAGTTCCCCAAAGTTACTAATAATTTCGATCACTCTATCCAAAGAACATTTCGCATCTCTCAGGAATAACAAAATGTCATCCGCATATAACGACACTTTGTCCCCTGTCCCCCCGCATCCAAACCCCACCACCTCATCATCTTTTCTAAGCATAATTGCCACAGGTTCGATGAATAGGGCAAAGATGAGGGGGGAGAGGGGACAACCCTGCCGAGTACCCCTAGACAATGGGAAACTCTCTGTCTGATGTCCATTCACCCAGACCCTGGCTCTGGGTTCCCTATAAAGCAACCTGAGCCAATTTATAAATCTAGGCCCTATCCCATATCCCGCCAAGAGTTCCCATAGGAAAGACCACTCCACCCTGTCGAATGCCTTAACTGCATCCAATGACAGGATGGAGCAGTCCCCCTCGCTACTCTGAATTTTGGCGTATAATCTGCGAATATTTTCGGAGGTAGATCGTCCAGCCATAAAACCCGTTTGATCTTCCTCAATCAACTCCGACACTACCTCAGCTAACCTGTTTGTCAAAATCTTTGCCAATATTTTCTGATCTGCATTTAGCAGGGATATGGGTCTATAGGACCCTGGATCATATTCATCTTTTCCTGGCTTCAGGATCAAGGAGATTTCAGTTTTATTATTACAAAAAAAAGTTTAAATGATCCAATAAATTTTGTTCCACTTCACAATTGTGACCCACTTGTTGTTGATTCTTCACCAAAAATTTTAAATGTCATATCTTTTTGAAGGTTGAAAAGTTCCAGGGGGCCGAATACTTTCGCAAGGCACTGTATGTCTACTTTTTTATAATCTATTTCAGTTTTACGCAATAAAAGCATTTTTGAAAAAAAGGAAATCATGTTTAGCATTTCCATTTTCAGAAAGCCATATTTTTTATTTTTTGGGTGATTGTCTCACTTTTTGTGATTTAAGGTGAAAAAAATTGCATTTTTGGCACAATTTTTATTTTTACGGCATTCACCTGAGGGGGTAGATCATGTGATATTTTTTATAAAGCAGGTCGTTACGGATGTGGCAATACCTAATATTCAGGAAGGTAAAAGAATAGTGAGCGCGCCCGCTCGCACTGGCCAGCGCATGCACAGTGCTCCACTGAAACCCGGCAAGCAGTGGCAGCCGGAGATGGGAGAGCGCTTTAACAAGGAGCGCACCGCACATGCGCGAGAATTCAGCGATCCGAGACGCAATGCAGCCTGTCAATCAAATGAGAGGGGATGGTTAGGGGGCGTGCTTACCTTGACTTCAAGCAAGGAAGCCACTGCCCCCTTGACTTGAAGCTGCCCTGAAAAATAGCGCTAATGGCGCTTAAAAGATCGTTTTTTTTAATCTATTGAGTCTCAGACTACAACATCAAACACATGATTAGGAACAGACTGGGGGCAACTATAAGGTAATGCTGGCAGTTTTATATGTGGTTTTGAGGTGACAGGATCCCTTTAAGTAAAATACTGTTTTGGCAAAAGCTGTTGTTGAAGTTCCTTTCCTTGTTTGTGACTTCACTGTATTCTGGGGAGCCCACCCCAGTAAACAGCTTACAACAGCAACCATTAACTGTAATACCTTCATCAAGATCAAAACTAGCAGAGATAACAGTGATGCTTAAGACTACTTTCACACTTGTGGTAGCCTTCTTCAGCAGGCTGTTTCAAGCCGAGGAGGCTGGATAAAAGCCACAACATGTAGTTTTTGTCCGACCGCCTCTCAGCATGTTTGCTGAGCTGCGGCTGGACTTCCGCCCCCCCCCCCCATTATAGTGAAGGGGGTCAGAGCGGACTTCCAGCGGTATGGTGGAGGAACAGCCTGCCGGAAAAGGCTACCGCAAGAGCACGGCACCATCTACTGTCAGCTTAACATAGTTCCTGCTGCATTAAGCTGCAGCTGTTGCTGCATTCCAATACACCTTATCAACAGCTAAGGCTTAATCTTTAAAGGCGTTGTCTCACTTCAGCAAATGATCACTTCAGCATTTATCATGTAGAGAAAGTTAATACAAGGCACTTACTAATGTATTATTATTAGAGATGAGCGAGCAGTGCTCGTTACGAGCACTGTAACGCTCGGGTCCCATGTGAAATGCCCGCAGGCATTGCGGATCCGTCCTCATCTGCATGTAAGTCAATGAGGACGGATCGTTTGGTATGAGTGTCATACCAAACGATCCGTGTGCTATGTGTGCTCCTGCGGTCCCGGACACCAGAGAGGCTAGTGCTTTTTTCTATAGTGTACGAGCATGGCCACCGATACTGGATTGAATGGTGGTAGTAACCATGCAAATGAGCAGTGTACAATGTTATGGAAAATCTGCCTTTGCTGTTCACATAGTTGTATGAGGGCTTGTTTTTTGTGGGACAAGTTGCAATTTCAAATTCCACCATTTAATATTGCATATGATATAGTGGGGAGCTGGAAAAAAATTCCAAACGGGATAAAATTGGAAAAAAAGCAAAAGTTTTATGGGTTTTCATATATTGTGCTTGTGAATAATATATCTGTAGCTGTTTAGTATACAGGCAAAAGAACGCATATAATTCCACACTTTACCTATATTTAGCCAAATCGTCCCCAAATCAAATTGGCCGCACTTAGGGCCCGTTCACACGACCATGTGAACGGGTCCGTATCTATTCCGCAAAATTGCGGAATAGTGGTGGGCCCGTTCACCTCTATGGCCGGCTCGCGATCTTGCCGGCTCCGTGCCCTGGCTCCGCAAGAAAATATAGAACATGTCCTATACTTGTCCACACGCACGGACAAGTATAGGCATTTTGAATGGGGCCGCCCGGCGTGTGTTCCGAGCAGTGTGGATCATACGCCGGGTGGCCCCCGTATTATTGCGGGTCCGCAATAATGCGTACCCGCAAAAATACGGTCGTGTGAATGAGCCCTTACTCTTGCTCTATGTTTTTTTCCCCTAACATTATAAATATACTGGGAATGTAATATTAATGCACTTTGGGGGCTTGTTGTAATAAAATTTTAAACTACAGTGAATATTAAAGAATTATGAGAATTGTACTGTGCAATCATGCACAAGAAAATACAGGGGGGTCCATAATATGAGCACTGATGGGTTTTATTATAATAATCACTTTCTTTACAAGGGACACATTCTCAATAATAGAAGTAACACAGTGGATTCAAATTCCCTGTGGATGTCCCGTCAGCCCTTCAGTAAATACAAGCCCTTTTTGTCAGGAACAGGCTGTTGTTAACTAATGGAAACCAAGCAAGTCACTTCCTGTCTGGGTCACATACTTTCAAGAAATCCAGCTTGTATAAAATGTTTACTAGCTTTACAAATACTGACCTTTCCTTAAAATAAAACCCTACAAGACCAATTACTATTAGTCATTTGAATAATTTTAGGGCAAAGGTCCAGAGGTCCGAATCTTTAAAGAGGCTCTGTCACTAGGTTTTAACCTATGTATTTAAATACATAGGTTAAAACCCCTTGACTTCTACAGTTAGAACATACCTTTATTGCAGAGTACAGCGCAGCGGTTGTGCTGAAAAAAGACCTTTAATCTTTATGTTAATGAGCCTTCGGAGCACCGGGGGGCGGGCTCTTTCTTCCTGAGCACCGCTTCTTCACCGCCCCCCGGGTCCCGAGGCTCTCTCCGATGCCGACGTCCACGCCCCTCTGAAAATTGATTGACAGCGCTAGGCCTAGTTTGGCCTAGCGCTGAAATCCCGCCGGCGCATGCGCAGAAGCGCTTGCAGTGCCGAACACCGCAAGCGCTTCTATCCTTGTGCGCACGCGCCGTCACTTCGCTGAACCCGGAAGTGACGGCGCGTGCGCACAAGGATGGAAGCGCTTGCGGTGTTCGGCACTGCAAGCGCTTCTGCGCATGCGCCGGCGGGATTTCAGCTGTCAATCAATTTTCAGAGGGGCGTGGACGTCGGCATCGGGGAGAGCCTCGGGACCCGGGGGGCGGTGAAGAAGCGGTGCTCAGGAAGAAAGAGCCCGCCCCCCGGTGCTCCGAAGGCTCATTAACATAAAGATTAAAGGTCTTTTTTCAGCACAACCGCTGCGCTGTACTCTGCAATAAAGGTATGTTCTAACTGTAGAAGTTAAGGGGTTTTAACCTATGTATTTAAATACATAGGTTAAAACCTAGTGACAGAGCCGCTTTAAATCTCTATATAGCAGAAGCTCCTTGTGTATACCACACTATCCTTAACAAGGGCTGCTGTTTTCTTTTCAATTCCCCCAAATTCCTCTAATCCAAAACTTTGTAGTCCAAATACAGTAATCCCCATGATGTGATGACCTCAGGATTTGATTATTTTAACTGCCATTGGCCTATTATGGGCCATCACACGTTGAGTGCAGCTCAGGATGCAATCCCTACAGCAGGACTCAGCAAATCAGCACAAATCAGTTACAATATGGGGCGAATAATTTTTAACCCCTGGGCACTCCCAGAAGGACTTTGACATTCTTATTTGAAATTTGGATACAACTTCTCTAATGCAACATTATGTTAGCTATTTTTTTTACTCATTTATATAGTGCTAACATATTTCTCAAAGCTGTACACAGATTGACATTGGTACCTGTGCCCATTGTGGCTTGCAACCTAAATTCTGTTTTTGTGAGGAAATACTACAGTCCTCGTCAAAGCCAGCTAACTCAGAACCTGCTAACAGTTTTTCTTAAACTAGGTGGTAGGAAGCTAAGGCTACTCTAGGTTCTTTATCAGAGCCTGCGGCACAGTAGGTAGCAGAAAACTGTCGCAAGTAGGCCTATCAGAATGACCTGGGTGCAAAGAACAGTAGAGATGGATAGTGGAAAACAGTGCATGTGTGGTTATTCCAGAAACTAGCCAAAGTCAGAAAGCAGGAGAATCAGTAGAAGCTAAAGCAGTAGAGGAGGTATTAATCTAGAAACAAGACACAGTCAAATTACTAATAGTTCATATGCAGTAGTAATGAGTAGCACAATGCGCTGGAGCCTAGATCAACAAAATTAACGACAACTGGCAATCACAAAAAAAACAAGATGGCCTGACAAAGGGGAATGGGTTTGCAGCATAGGGGGTATGATTTAGGCATGTGTCAATGCACCAAAAAATAAGGCAACATTTTGGCACATTTTTGGAGTAAAACTAAGGCAACTTATTGATAGTGTAAACTTAGACTAGACAGTTAACTTTATCTTGTTAGTATTCGTTAATCTGACCCACTGTGCTGCAATGTTCTCTCTGGTTTTTGCTCAGCTCTGATAAAAGGGCAATCACCTAGAAAGAGCTGTTCACAGATGGGACCTGGCAGGGGAGATACCATGATCACTAAGGTGCTTCTCTAAAACGTTCTTTTAAGAACTATGTAAGCTATAATCACAAATAAACCACAAGAAGAACCATGAAGAAAGTATGAAGAAGGTATGAAAATGAGCTCTTAGTAAGGTCTGCCTCTGATGTCACCAGATGTGAATGTTCAACCCACAGCTGTTTTGGGGTGATTGAACCCTCATCAGTGCAGAGCAAATTGTACAGCCTTAAGAGGGTGAGAGGCCTAGGTCAGGATTTGGTGATCTCCGTCAAGAGAGAGATAGTACTCCCCTGTTAGTGTAAACGACTACATCTTGTCACAGTTGTTAATGTAACTGACTCCATCTCGTCCCTAAGCAAACTTTTCCAAACTGCTTAAAGACATTCCAGTATAAGGTGTAGGGTGGCCACCGGCTTCATCTCAAAAAGGAGGACATTTTCGGCCACACCCCCAACATGTTAAACCACACCCAATCTGCTAAACCACGCCCCCAAACTGCTAAACCACACCGTCACCCATCACACCTCCCCTGGCTCTTACCACACATACACAGGTCGGATGGGGATCTGGCACCCCCACCCCCACCACGTGAAAATTCAAGCCAGCAAGCCTAACTATAAAAATACCGCTCTAGTATGGTTAGAATAAAGAGGATTGTTCAGTAATTAAAAATAAAATATGGCAGATGGAAAAGAAATCCACAATTCTCAGCTGTTCCCTCCCTGCCATTGAATGCTTTGGTTATATGGCTGCAGTGGTGACGCCTGTGACACGCTGGACTTTCTGGCATCATTGCTGCTGCCACATAAACAAAGACTGACAGGCATGTAATGGGCGAGTGTGCATATCTGTCATAGTGCTGGTGATGTGCACACTGATGGGCAGGTGTATGGCATGTGACCACAGCAGCCAGTTCTCAGCATTAGAGCACTGATTGGCTGCAGCAGTAACATACCATATACCGGCAGGTGACACATATCTGGATGGACATTACATTCACCAGCACCAGACATACCAGATGATACAGCACCACTTACCTCTTACATCCAGTGACGTCTTCCTGATGTAGATCTTCTCTTTTCTCATCTTCTCTATTTGGCCCACACCGCCATGACACTTCTTTCAGCTCCATCTTCTCTCTGCCACAAAGACATCATAGATTACCCACTTTTACTGTTATCCTGCTGCTGCCTAAAATACTGCGCCCACTGTGCTCCCCAATGTCCCCAAATACTATACTGTAGATATAACAGTGCCATATAGGTAGGACCCCATATAGTCACCGTGCTCCCACTAATAATTCTCTCCTAGAGTGTCCCATTAGTAATAGTGCCCCAATAGTGATAATGCTCCACCAGTATCCCTTTTTAGCAGTAGTGCCCTCCATATTGTACTAATAATAGTAACACCCCCAATAGTACCCCTGGTAGTAGTAATAATTCCCCATAATAGAAACCATTTTCCCATAGTGCCTCCAGTAGTGCTCCCAGAAATAATAAGGACCCGCTGTAATGGTCCTCAAATCATCCCACTGTGCCCCCATCAGACCTCACATCAGCCCACTGTGTCCCCATCAGACCTCAGTTCAGCCCACAGTGCCCCCATCAGACCTCAGATCAGCCCACAGGGCCTCCTTCAGACCTCACATCAGCCCACTGTGCCCCCATCAGACCTCACATCAGCCCACTGTGCCCCCTTCAGACCTCACATCAGCCCACGGTGCCAGCATCAGACCTCAGATCAGCCCACAGTGCCATCATCAGACCTCAGATCAGCCTGTAGTGCCCCCTTCAGACCTCAGATCAGCCTGTAGTGCCCCCTTCAGACCTCAGATCAGCCTGTAGTGCCCCCTTCAGACCTCAGATCAGCCTGTAGTGCCCCCTTCAGACCTCAGATCAGCCTGTAGTGCCCCCTTCAGACCTCAGATCAGCCTGTAGTGCCCCCTTCAGACCTCAGATCAGCCTGTAGTGCCCCTTCAGACCTCAGATCAGCCTGTAGTGCCCCTCAGACCCAATCAGCCTGTAGTGCCCCCTTCAGACCTCAGATCAGCCTGTAAGTGCCCCCTTCAGACCTCAGATCAGCCTGTAGTGCCCCCTTCAGACCTCAGATCAGCCTGTAGTGCCCCCCTTCCAGACCTCAGATCAGCCTGTAGTGCCCCCTTCAGACCTCAGATCAGCCTGTAGTGCCCCCTTCAGAACTCAGATCACCTGTAGTGCCCCTTCAGTAGTGCCCCTTCAGACCTCAGATTAGCCTGTAGTGCCCCCTTCAGACCTCAGATTAGCCTGTAGTGCCCCCTTCAGACCTCAGATCAGCCTGTAGTGCCCCCTTCAGACCTCAGATCAGCCTGTAGTGCCCCCTTCAGACCTCAGATTAGCCTATAGTGCCCCCTTCAGACCTCAGATCAGCCTGTAGTGCCCCCTTCAGACCTCAGATCAGCCTGTAGTACCCCCTCCAGACCTCAGATCAGCGAGCATTGACAGGAAGCTGAGTTCATGGGGTGGGGAAAGGCTGGAGCATACTATCCTCAACATGATAAGCCTTATAAGTTACATACATGTGCTCCCTCTTCCAGGGACCCTGTCTGCTGCCTCAGGACCCCCTCTTCCCCTCAGTAACTATCCCCCCACCATAAACCTTTTTTATACATAGAGGCACAGCATTCAACTCACTTTGTGCAGGCAGTAGAAGTGGCACACAGGGGCAGGCAATACTCGGGTCTGCTGGACTTTGGTGGCAGGCTGAAAGCTGAAGCAGGCAGCCCGTGAGTTACTGCCAGGTCCCGCCCACTCAGTTCTGTCTGCTGGTGTGATACACTAGCCAATCAGCAGCAGGAGCTTAGCCTGCTAAATGCTGATTGGCCATTGCAGTTCCCAGCAGAAAGAAGCTAGACCTAGCCGGGCAGCAGTGCTGGCAGGGTCAGGGACATTGGTGCCGGTACGTGCAAAAAGTGGGGGAGGGGGGCCTAAAAAGAGGTGAAGCAGGGCCCGTAGGAATGGCATAATGCATAAATAACATCTGCATAACATCAGCTCCTGCGCTCCAGCAATGAACGCTTCCATCTGTATTGATGGAAGTGCTCATTGCTTCCTGCGCCCCTAAAAAGGAGGACTTCTGGCCGTCCATCCTGGCCTTTAGCCAGACGGAGGACCAGGAGTCCAAAAACCGGACTGTCCGGCCGAAAACCGGACGGATGGCCACCCTAATAAGGTGTGGGAGGGGGGGGGGCAACAAGACTTGTTTCGGTTACCAAGGGCTAAGGCCACACATTCCACCATAACCTGCTGGCTCTGTCCTGACATGAGGCTATCATGCCCTGTTATCTATAATCTGATTGGTCAGTGTCCTATACCATAAATCTTTGATTGGCTTTGTGTTTGTGTCTTTTTGTATAAACAAACACTAAGGAAGGGGAAACCTGGACTCTATTGTACACCAACTCTGTGTGATTGATGTCCCCCGGCCGGTGAATCGCATGAACCTTGACAACTTCATTTTTAGTAGAGGAAGCTACTCTAACACCCCAAAACCATTCCTGAGAAAGATTTCTATAAGGATCATCTCTTATGGAAATCGTTGCTGAAAACATCAGAGGAATCTGAAGTGTGTCAGCCTTCTGGAAGAGCTCATCAGAGTAAACTATGCAGTTCCACCTGTCTGAAAGAAGCACCTCAGACCTCCCTTAAGAGCAGTATGGCTTCACAGAGACCACTTGTTGAGCAATGAAAGGCCGAGGAGGCTAATCTAGAGTCTTTGGCCTCCACTCTGGCTGCCCTGGACACATCCCAGCAACAGGCCAGCAAGAAGCGCAGCCTCAGCTCCCCTGTTTTAGAGCTATGGATGAGGCAGACTAGGCCATTTTCCATTTTTTCGTTTTCATTTTTTTATTCCCAGCATTCCCAGTGCTATAGGTTTTTTTTATATTTTTCCATTCACATAGCCGTATGAGGGCTCGTTTTTTCCAGGACAAGCTGTATTTTCTAATGGCACCATTTATGGTTGCATATAATGTAGTGGGAAGCAGGAAACAAAATTCAAATTGAGTGGGATCATAAAAAAACAATTCCACCACAGTTTTATGGGTTTTGTTTTTACAGCTTTTTATATGCGGTAAAACTGATTTATTATTTTCATTATCTGGGTCAATATGGTTACAGTGATACCACATATATACAGTTTTTCTTGTGTTTTAATACAAAAAAAAAAAACCTTTGGAAAAAACTATTTTTTCCTTTATGTCATCATATTAAGACCCCATAACTTTTTTATTTTTATGTGTACAGAGCTGTGTGGGGGCTCTATATTGTGGGATGACCTGATGTTTTAATTGATACAGTTTTGGTGTTTAGTCAATTGTTGGGGGGCGGTTAAGTGACAAAAAAATGGCAAATCAGCTATTTTTATGTTTTGTCTATTATGCATTTGCCATATTAGATAAATATTTTTATATTTTAATAGTATGGGCTTTTTTACACACAGCAATGCCTGTGATGTTTATTTTAATTTTCATTTTTGGTAAAAGGGCTGATTTGAGAGTTTATATTTTTTAATTTTTTTCAATACTTTTAAAAAGTTTTTTCTTCTCTTTTTTATACTTTTTAATAGTTTCTCTCCGAACTAGAACAAGCAATCATTAAATTGCTTCTTTCTTCAGGAGTCGCTATCCTTATCAGGGGAGCGCCTTCACGATTGACTCTGTCTAGGAACTCGTTTGTGACAGACTACTGGCCGCAGACAGCTCCTGAGCAGGGGAGCCAGTTAGGTTCATCAATCTGTACACCCACATGGTGGGGTCAGCACTTGGGGCTTTTCCAGCACCTTGTGTACCCAGCTTGTCTGTACTAGGGCTCTAGTGTTGGGAGGAGAAGATGGACGAACCTCAGCAAGAACTTGGATGCTTCTTCAAATCTGCTCATCGAGTGACGCAAGCATCCTTGCAGAATGCTGTGGGCTCCATGACAGTTGAAGTCGTCTGATGGCTCACAGCGGACTTGCATCAACTCTGAGTTCATGTCTCGGGCGGACCCACAATGTTCAGACTATCCAGGAAGCCTGGCACCTTATGAACTTTTTTAAGGATTCTCTGCGGCTTGCAAAGAAATTTCTGGTTATGAACTGGGAGAGGATGTCCATCCAAGACTGCCACAGGCTGGTATGAAGCCTGCTCAAAAACTATTCAATCATGGACTGTCTAGACATCGACAAAGAAGAGGGCTAAAAATAAAGTTTCTGGCCTTTGACTCCTCTCCCTTTTCCCCTTCCCCTTGTCTGACTTGTCTGATGCTTATTGCTAGGTGTGTGATGTTTTATTAGAATCTCAGTGTGATGCAGTCCATAATGTATAAAATAGGATCTGTGTCTGTGCTGTACATGGCACTCCTGCACTCCAACTTATATACAGTGGGGAAAAAAAGTATATAGTCAGCCACCAATTGTGCAAGTTCTCCCACTTAAAAAAATGAGAGAGCCCTGTAATTAGACCTCAACTATGGGAGACAAAATGAGAAAACAAATCCAAAAAATCACATTGTCTGATTTTTAAGGAATTTGTTTGCAAATTATGGTGGGAAATAAGTATTTGGGCAATAACAAAAGTTAATCTCAATACTTTGTTATATATCCTTTGTTGGCAATGACAGAGGTCAAATGTTTTCTGTAAGTCTTCACAAGGTTGGCACACACTGTTGCTGGTATGTTGGCCCATTCCTCCATGCAGATCTCCTCTAGAGCAGTGATGTTTTGGGGCTGTCGCTGGGCAACACGGACTTTCAACTTCCTCCAAACGTTTTCTATGGGGTTGAGATCTGGAGACTGGCTAGGCCACTCCAGGACCTTGAAATGCTTCTTACTAAGCCACTCCTTTGTTGCTCTGGCGGTGTGCTTGGGATCATTGTCATGCTGAAAGACCCAGCCACGTTTCATCTTCAATGCCTTTGCTGATGGAAGGAGGTTTGCACTCAAAATCTCATGATACATGGCCCCATTCATTCTTTCATGTACACTGATCAGTCGTCCTGGTCCTTTTGCAGAGAAACAGCCCCAAAGCATGATGTTGCCACCCCCATGCTTCACAGTAGGTATGGTGTTCTTTGGATGCAACTCAGCATTCACTCTCCTCCAAACACAACGAGTTGTGTTTCTACCAAACAGTTCTACTTTGGTTTCATCTGACCATATGACATTCTCCCAATACTCTTCTGGAACATCCAAATGCTCTCTAGCAAACTTCAGACGGGCCCGTATATATGTACTGGCTTAAGCAGGGGGACACGTCTGGCACTGCAGGATCTGAGTCCCTGGCGGCGTAGTAGCCTATTTTACATTGGTCCTAGCTTTCTGCAGGTCATTCACTAGGTCCATGTGGTTCTGGGATTTTTGCTCACAGTTCTTGTGATCATTTTGACCCCATGGGGTGAGATCTTGCATGGAGCCCCTGATCGATGGAGATTGTCAGTGGTCTTGTATGTCTTCCATTTTCTAATTATTGATTCCACAAGTGATTTCTTCACACCAAGCTGCCTATTGCAGATTCAGTCTTCCCAGCCTGGGGCAGGTCTACAATTTTGTTTCTGGTGTCCTTAGACAGCTCTTTGGTCTTCACCATAGTGGAGTTTGGAGTGTGACTGAAGTTGTGGACAGGTGTCTTTTATACTGATTACAAGTTCAAACAGGTGTCATTACTATAGGTAAGGAGTGGAGGACAGAGGAGACTCTTAAAGAAGAAGTTACAGATCTGTGAGAGACAGAAATCTTGCTTGTTTTTAGGTGACCAAATATTTATTTTCCACCATAATTTGCAAATAAATTCTTTAAAAATCAGAGAATGTGATTTTCTGGATTTGTTTTTTCATTTTGTCTCTCATAGTTGAGGTCTACCTATGATGTCAGTTACAGGCCTCTCTCATCTTTTTAAGTGGGAAAACTTGCACAATTGGTGGCTGACTAAATACTTTTTTTCCCACTGTATATAGTATTTTTTGCACCGTGTTCCAACCTGTGATACGTTGCAGTAAAGGCCTGCGTTAGGGGAGGCAAACTGGGCAATTGCCTACGGCTTTGATCCTCGAAGGGGCCCTCTGCTTCAATCCCGGGAGATCGCATATCTTTGAACAGTCAGGAATTTCCTGGCTTAGGAGTCCCTGCTCTGACTACATATTTGGATGTGTCCATATATGGAGTCAGTGTTATGAACATGAAACTAGTATTCCCAAGCATGTTCATTATGCTCAGAGATACACTGTGTATATGTAAGTCTGATTTAGACTCTATTTTTAGACTCTATTTTACATTAAAGGCAAGAACCTTAACTACTAAGCTATAAAGCTCATTGTTAAGTCACTGCTGAAAAACCTCATAGATGTTTCTCTTGTATAATATAATACAAACGTCTATGAGAGTTTTTAATACAAGAGAAACTTCTATGAGGTTTTTCAGCAATGACAACATTGAGCTCTATAGCCCAGTGGTTAAGGCTATTGCTTTTAATGTAGAAGGTTGTGAGCTCAAATCCCCACAGAAATATATTAAAAATAGAGGCTAAATAAAACTTAAATACACATGGTATCCCCAACAGTAATAGTTTGATTTTATTGATTAAAAAATGGAGCAAAACAAAATATGATCAAATAACACCCATATTAACCCACACCAACCTTTTTAACTTGTGTAACCAGTATTTTTTGTTGGGAAAGGTGGCAACCCTAACAGCACCCCTGCTCTATAGGCTGCTCACTGCAGCAAGCTAAACCTCATCAGGACTCACTTCGTAAAAAATTATCTCGATATTCTGACTCTCATAACTTTTTTATAGTTATGTCTATGGAGATGTGTGGAGGCTCATTTTTTGTGGGGTGATCTGTCATTTTTGACAATACCGTTTTGGGGTGTGTATGACTTTTCACTTTTTATTCAATTTTCTTGGGGGATAAAGTGATGAAAAAAAATGCAAATTGGCCTTTTTTAATTTTTTTTCTGTTATGCCATTCTTAATATGGGCTAATGTTTTTAAAAATATTTTAATTGTATGGGCGTTGCTATTTTTTTTCTTTTTATTTTGGGGAAATCGGATGATTTTAATTTTTAAGGTTTTTTAGATTTTCAAAACTTTTATTTTATTTTATTTTATTTTTACTTTTTGTTTATTTCCCCAAGTGGACCACAACTTCCAATCATCAGATGTAAATTGCTCCATTAGTCTGTATAGAAATCACTATATCACAGTTCAGTGCTGCCATCTAGTGGCCTGAACTGAGATATACTGACAATGAGCCTGGAAACCTAGTACAGGCTGTGGCTTATTTATAGAACAGGGTGCTTTCCCTGATCTCCCTGAAGAGGAATCCCACACTTCTGGTTTTTAACACTCTCAGATGCAGTGACTGAGAGGAACTTATTGCTGAGAGGGGAGGGGGCATGTGGAGTATTCTGGGGCCATGAGGGTGCATATCTGTGTGAGGAGCTTTATGGGGTGTAAATCTGTGAGGGAGGGCCAAAATCGACAGAACGTAACTGTGTTGTTAGTACATTATTACAAGATTTGGTGCCCCACTTTTGCCCAGGGCCCCATTTTGTCTAATACTGGCCCTGGTTGCAGTATACCTTATGTGTGCATTCTGATGATGATTCTATTCTATTTTCATTAACCTTCCAAATTTTCCATATTTTGAATAGAATTTAGATATCTCTTCTATTTACTAAACTTTCTGCTGTCAACAGTATTTTTGTCTCCATTTGTATCCTTTTCCTGATCTATGAAATAGTGGGTGCTTCTCCTTTCTATATAGAGAGACTTTCAAAGTCCTCTGAGCCATTCCTCATGAGTGTGCTTAATACCCATTATAACTTATGTTGATAGATTACAAGTTAATTAATATTATCACTGCACCTTCCCGCTGACAGGAAGAAAGGATCACTGACATCTATAAATACCAGAATCACACTAGTTTGGACAGTTTATCGTTGTATGGAAGTCATCTGGATTTACTGACCTTTTGAAATGTAAATTGTAAGAGGGTAGACTGGCGATTGATTAAATGTACAGAGAGTGTCTGACTCACTGAGCAAATACAAATTAAATCCTCACTTGATACCTGCTTCCACATGACCAGCCTCACATCCCTGAAACTTTCTCCACTGATTGACAGAAGGATATTCAGCTATGGCTAACTTTATGTCATGACCCTTAGAGATGTCAGAAACAGACAGTGATAAGACTCCTGGGGCTGGGAAACCAAAACTTTGCCATGAAATAAATGAGCTTTGCAGTCCTTTAAGCTAGTAAAGATTCCAATATCTTTCTGTACACATGATAGCACACTACTATGATCAGCAGAATAAAGGGGCCTGAATGTGGCCAAAACGTAGTCACTGGCACAATCACACGTATGAGCCAATGAACCTGCAATAATCTTGAAAGGGCCATGAAGCTCACTGGAGGCATTTTTGGGGGGTTATTAATGGCCAATCCAAAGGATAGACCATCTCTGGGTTTTCCCAGAAAGCCTCTTTAAGGGCTGCTGCATCAACTGAAATGGATGGTTAATGATGGGCATGATCTGTATACAGCGGCGTATGGTGTCTATTAGTTCCATGCATTCTGCTAGTTTCATGGAAAATTATTTAAAGTGACCCTCTGGTTAAAGAGAAAAAAAACATCTACTAGGTAATAAACTAAAAAGGGCAAAACAAATCCCAAAAAATTATTTAATATAGAAATGCAAAGGTAAGGTAAGGTCTATAGGCTTCAGGGGTGGATTGGGAATTTAAAGTGGCCCTGGAAAAAAAAATAAAAGAGGCCCTATGTTGTGGGCGTGCCCAGATTGACAGAAGGTGGGGCCAAAAAGTAGGCGGGCCAGAAATACCATAGAGGGAGCTGTTGTTTTTTTTTGGCTCAGTGCAGCACAATATACTGCCCCAGTAGAACCAAAAACCTCCATAGAATCTGCCCCTCTGTGGTGGCTAGTACCAACTGCCATGTCCTGTCATCCTCCTTTTGCTCCATATCCAATTAAGATATGGAGAAAAGGGATGAAGACTTAAAACACAGGCAATATCACAGAGGAAGCTTTACCTTCAGCATTCTGATTGGTCTTTCATCATTACCATACATACAGGTGTATACAGCACCACATACCTCTTACATCCAGTGACTTCACCTGTCATGTACATATTCTTTTTTCTCATCTCCATTCGGATCAAACTGCCATGATGACTTCTCTCAGTGACGTCTCCTCTGATGTATATATTCTCTTTCCTCATCTTCTTTGTTAGGACCATAGGACCAGACAACACATGACAACATCTTGTAGCTGTGTTACATCTCTGCAGAGTATAACACACAAACATCTTAGTGTCCTCAAATTACTATCATCTTCCCCGTCATGGTGCCCTAACATTTTCATCCTGCTGCTACCTTCAATACTGTGCTCCCCAAGGCCCCCAAATAATATACTGTAGAAATACTAATGCCCTCTATAGTGCCCCCAGTTACAATAATGCCTGCCCCCAGCAATAGCAATGCCCCTGTTGTACTTCCAGTATTATAAATGCCCCCGACAGTGCCTCCAGTAATAGTAATGCCTTTACAGTCCCCCCTATAATTTCCCCAGCAATAATAATGTCCCGGTATTAAAAATGCCACCTAAGTGCCCCCAGTAATAATAATTCCCCTAATAGTAGTGTCTCAAGCAATAATAATGCCCCAGTATTAATTATATTATGTATTTTGCCTTCAGTAATAATAATGCCCCCTACAGTGCCCCCTATAATTATCCCAGTAATAATAATAATGTCCCCAAAGTGCCCACAGTTTTAATTTTGCCCAAGTATTAAAAATGCCACCTCAAGTAATAATAATGTCCACAGAATTATTATGTATAGTATTATACCCCCCGTAATAATAATGCCCCACGTTGTGCCTCCAGTAATAATGATGCCCCCAGTAATGTCCTCACCCTTGCCCTCCAGAAATGTCCTCCCTCCCCGAGTAATGTCTCTCTAATGCCCACAGTAATGCCCCCTTGCCCCTAGTAATATCCTTCCTGACCCCAGTAATGCTTGCCTGCCCCCAGCAACGTCCCTATAGCAGCCACACCAATGCTCCCCTACCCTCAGTAATGTTCCTATAGCTGCCAAAGTAAAGTTCTTCCTGCCCACAGTACTGTCTTTATAATGGTCACCATAATGTTCCCCTCCCCCCAATCCACTCATTGTCAAGTGGTTGCTAAAAATTAAAAAAAAAAAAAAAAAAACCTTACCTGAGTTCCGTTCCCACATTCATGCAGCAGCCTCTTCTGGCATACAGCCTGCAGGCAGGAGGGGTTTGGAGGACAACACAGCGTCAGTCGCGCTGACGCTGGAAGTAGGCGGAGCCACAGGTCCTGGCAGCAGGAGAGAGCTACAGGAGGGGAGGGGCGCATCCATCAGGGGCAGAAGCAAGCACATTGCGGCATGAAGATGGGATTACAGCAGGGCCAACAGTGGCCATCACCCTGGCTATAATACACATTGCGGCTGCCAGCAGCCCTGCTGAGATCTCATTATCATGACAATGGTATGATAATGAGATCGCAGCAGGGCTGACTGCGGGCTGTAATGTGTATTGTGGTGTGTATTGTAGGGCAGGCGCTGGCTGCAGCTCCCCTGCTGTAATCCTTTCATTTTAAGACAATGTGTTAACTGAAGGCGTCGCCAGACCCAAACATACTGCAGGCAATCGGCCCACCGGGAGGTTTCCCGGTAAATTACATTGCCAATCCGCCCCTGATAGGCTTGGTAAGTATAGTCTCTAATTGGATTGAAAACTGGCTGAAGTGACGTGTCCAGAGAGTTGTGGTCAATGATTCCTATTCAGAATGGTCCCAGGTTATAAGTGGTGTACCCCAGGTTCAGTGCTGGGTCCAGGGGCGTATTTAGGGTTCATGCTGCCCTAGGCACTCTCTGTGATGACGCCCCCCCCCCCCCAACGTGACCCATTCCCCCACGCCCCCAAATAGTAGCATAGTAGCCTCTCCTCAGTCCCCCCCATCCCATAGTAGCCTCCTCCCCCCACAGTAGCATAGTAGCCTCTCCTTAGTAGCCCCCCAACCCCATAGTAGCCTCCTCCCCCCACAGTAGCATAGTAGCCTCCCCTCGTTACCCCACCCCCATAGTAGCCTCCTCCCCCCACAGTAGCATAGTAGTCTCTCCTCAGTAGCCCCCAACCCCATAGTAGCCTCGTTACCCCCACCCCCCATAGTAGCCTCCTCCTGGACTTATTACAGTGACCTATCCTCCCCCCCAACCCCCTGGATACTGAAAATGGTCCTCTGCCAAGCCAATTAACCCCCGCCCAACTACCCCACCATCCCCATACACCCAACTACCCTCAGTCTGTACCCCCCCCCCCCACCTGCCGCTGGTGCACCTAGATTTTCTGATGCCCAAGGTAAATATTAAAACGCCCCCCCCACCCCAAATTCTCAACCTAATCCCTTCCCTCTAGTCCTACTGTTAAAGGGGTTGTCCTCTTTTTACTACTAATGACCTATCCTCACTATAGGTCATCAATATCAGATTGGCTGGGGTCCTCCGGCACCCTGACGATCAGCTGTTTGAAGAGAGAGCAGAGCTCATATGAGAGCTGCTTTCTCTGCTCTGTTCACTTGCTCGCCATAGAATTTGCAGTGAAGAGCAGTAAACAGAGCAGAGAAAGCAGCGCTCGTACAAAAAAAAAAAAAAAAAAGACAACTCCTTCAAAGACAGACTTGGAAAACATTTTATACAGCACTACAGAGCATACCGGGTCATACAGCGCCACATATGTACCTCTTACATCCAGTGACTTCTCTTCTCTGATGACGTTTTCTTTCCTCTTCTTCTGTCAGACCAGACCACCATGGTGACTTCTTTCAGCTGTGCCTCGTCTCTGAAGAGTGCAACAAACAGACATCTTACTTTCCTACTTTTCCATCATCCTCTCACCTTCTCCACATCTCACCCTCCCCACCCCCCATACTATACTACAGAAACAGCCCCCCTGAAATACTGGCACCACACAGAAAAACAGTACCCCCCTTACCTTTCAGATCAGATCCCCATATCAAACCCCAGATGAGACCCCCCCCCCATCTACAGACCCCCATTAGACCTCCAAACTCCCATATCTGACCCTCATTAGACCTCCAAAGCCCCAATCAGCCCCTCATTAGACCCCCAGACCCCCTATCAGATCCACATTAGACCCCCAGACCCCTATCAGACCCCCATTAGACCTCCAGACCCCCTATCAGACCCTCATTAGGCCTCCAGACCCCCTATCAGACCCTCATTAGGCCTCCAGACCCCCTATCAGACCCTCATTAGGCCTCCAGACCCCCTATCAGACCCTCATTAGGCCTCCAGACCCCCTATCAGACCCTCATTAGACCCCCAGACCCCCTATCAGATCCACATTAGACCCCCCAGACCCCCTATCAGACCCCCATTAGACCCCCAAGACCCTCAATCAGACCCTCATTAGACCTCCAGACCCCCTATCAGACCCCCATTAGACCTCCAGACCCCTATCAGACCCTCATTAGACCCCCAGACCCTCAATCAGACCCTCATTAGACCTCCCAGACCCCCTATCAGACCCCCATTAGACCTCCAGACCCCCTAATCAGATCCTCATTAGACCCCCAGGACCCTCAATCAGACCCCTCTAGACCCCCAGTCAGACCCTTCAGGCCCCTAATCAGACCTCCCTTAAGACCCCTAATTAGATCCCCATCATACCCCCCCCTTCTGGCCCCATATCATACTCTTGTGGCCCCCATATAGAACTCTCCTTCTGGGGCCCATGTCAGACCCCCCCCCCACCTTCTGCCCATGTCAGAACACCTTTTCTGGCCCCCATTTTAGACCCCCCATTTCTGTCCCACCATTTCAGAACCCCCCCATTCTGTCCCACCATTTCAGAACCCCCCCATTCTGTCCCACCATTTCAGAACCCCCCCATTCTGTCCCACCATTTCAGAACCCCCCATTCTGTCCCACCATTTCAGAACCCCCCCCCCATTCTGTCCCCACTATTTCAGAACCCCCCCATTCTGTCCCACCATTTCAGAACCCCCCCATTCTGTCCCACCATTTCAGAACCCCCCCCATTCTGTCCCACCATTTCAGAACCCCCCCCCCCATTCTGTCCACCATTTCAGAACCCCCCCCCCCATTCTGTCCACCATTTCAGATTCCCCTATTCTGTTGCCACTTTTCAGATCCCCCCCATTGTGTCCCCACCATTTCAGATCCCCCATTCAGTTGCCACTTTTCAGATGCCCCACTCTGTTCCAAATCCCTTTGTGGCCCCCACTTCAGACCTCAGATCAGACAAGAAAAAAAAAAACAACTTACCTCTGGTCCCGGCTGTGTCCCCGCTCTCTCCTCTTCCAGGGGCCCGCGCTGAAGTCACCTGACCTCCTGCAGCGTCAGGTCAGAGGGCGCTCTGTACGTCCTGACGCTGCAGGCAGTCAGGACACAGCAGCGCCGGCAAGCAGTAGGAGGGGTAAGTACTGTACAGCGCTACCAGCGCTTCACTCCCCCTCCTCCTGCAGGCTAGTGAGCGCTTCCATTACGGAAGCGCTCGCTAGTATTCCCACAGCACCCCCCCAGGGGAAAAAAAAAAAAAAAAAAAAAAAACAGGATGGTTTACAATTTTTTTTTTTTTTTTTTACAAGATTATTATTGATTAACCCGGCGGGGTGCCGCCCCCCCGCAACCCGCCGCCCTAGGCACCGTGCCCCCGGTGCCTAGTTGGAAATACGGCCCTGGCTGGGTCCTCTATTATTTAATTTATTTATTAATGATATTGAGGACAAGATTAATAGCAACATTTCTATTTTTGCAGATGACACTAAGCTATGTAGTACTGTACAGTCTATGGAAGATGTCCATAAACTACAAGCTGACTTGAACACTCATGAATGATTGGGCATCAACTTGGCAAATGAGGTTCAATGTGGATAAATGTAAAGTTATGCATTGTGCTAGTAATAACCTCTGTGCATAATATGTCCTAGGGGAGGTAACACTGGGGGAGTCACCTGTAGAGAAGGATTTGGGTGTCCTTGTAGTTTATAGATTGAATAACAGCACACAGTGTCAATCAGCTGCTTCTAAGGCCACCAGGATATTGTCATGCATTAAACGAGGCATGGACTCACAGGGCAGGAATGTAATATTACCACTTTACAAAGCATTGGTGCGGTCTCATCCGGAATATGCAGTTTCGTTATGGGCACCAGTCCATAGAAAGGACGCACTGCAGCTGGAAAAAGTACAGAGGAGAGTGACTAAACTGATAAGGGGCATGGAGGGTTTTAGTTATGAAGAAAGATTAAAAGAATTGAATTTATTTAGTCTTGAGAAGAGACATCTAAGGGGGACATGATTAACCTATACAAATATATCATACAAAAAATACGGAGAAAAATTGTTCCATGTAAAATGCCCTCAAAAGACAAGGGGGCACTGCCTCCAACTGGAGAAGAAAAAGATCAGTCTCCAGAAGCGTCAAAACTTGTTTACTGTAATAACTGTTAATCTGTGGAATAGCCTTCCGCAGAACGTGGTCACAGCAGGAACAGTGGACAGTTTTAAAAAGGGTTTAGATGAATTCTTAAAAGTAAACAACATTAATGCTTATGAAAATGTGTAGAAATCTGAGTCTCATTTCCTTCTGGGATTCATGTCCCCACCTATCCCTTGGTTGAACTTGATGGACTTATGTGTTTTTTCAACCGTATTAACTATGTAACTATGTAACTTATATGCATGGGGGTAGGTATAGGGCGTGCAGAGGTAGCAGTCGCTACCAGGCCCAAGAGCCTGAGGGGGCCCAAAAACCCTTGTGCCGCGTAAGAAGACACAGATATTATAGAAAGTGCATGCTGGGAGGGCTCTGTCATAGATGTTGCACTGGGCCCCAGAATCTTCAAGTTATAGCTCTGGGTGGAGGGAAACGGTTAGAATTTGGCATGGAGAAGGGGCGCCATTTCAATTTTTGCCTCAGGCAGAAGGTGCTCCCCTGCCAACCTTTAACTACTCCCGTGCTTACATGGTGACCTCTTTTCATCTTTTAATCTGCAGATCTGTAAATTTCTGGGCTTCTTTTCTGCCATGGAAGATGAGGACACCACTTCTCAATCTGATGGACACTGTGCATTGGTAGAACAAAACACTTCCTATTTGTCCAGACCTGCTCTTGGGTTGGCCAGTACTGTTCACATGAGCAGCTCTGGCCAATCCAAAGGCAGCAGAAAGTGTTTGGGCTACCAAATCCACTGTATGCTCTTGGTAGTCTGACAAGTAGTGTGGCCACCTTGGATGAAGAGAATCTTGAAAATTGAAGCATTTTCAGTTAAAAGATGAAAAGGAGGTCACCATGTACAGTAAGTGTTCCGTTCATTCCCCAGTTAATGTGAATTTTTTTTCTTGAACTGAAGAGTTGCTGTAACAGTAGATGTACTTTACAATTGCCTACAATGTAATTAAAATTTCCTTTATTGTGAGGTTATTACAAAAACAAAACCACTTTGACTTTAGCTGGGGGTGGATTGGGGACACAGACCCTTTCAACAATTCATAATTCTAATCATGAGCTGACTAATGAATTAATAATTGGTCCTATCTTTCAGACATGGAACACTTATGAAATTCTCATCTCATAAAATATGTATCCATCAGATAGTAATTTTCAAAAACTTTTCCTCTCACAATTTTTTCTCATTATGATCAGATTTACCGTCACCCTGTATAAAATACCAGATAAATAAAGAATAACCGAGTATAGTGCAATGTGAAACAGTTTTTGCAAGTTTTGCATTATGTGGTACCTGTTTTGTTTTAAGATATATGTCGTCCAACAATCTAGCGGTGAGTTACAGGGGTTGTCTGGTGGGATAGATATGTTACAAAAGGGGCAAAATGATTAAAAAAATAAAAGAAGCATTATTCACTTTCCAACGATATCCAGGTGGCTGCTGGTCTCCGCTTCCTGGCCCATTCCTAACACGCAGGAAATCTCAAGAAATGCCCCCTCTGCCAATCAGTCTATATGATCACCATGCGGACATTAGGAATCTGTGCACAGAGTTCATTTAAAGGGATTGTTGGGTTCAGAGCTGAACCCAGACATATTCCCTTTTTCACCCAGGCAGCCCCTCTGAGTGGAACATAACAACATTTCATGCCCTGATGCTCTCCTATGCCAAGGACTTTTTCAGTAGATCCAATGACATACCGGGTCTCACTATGGAAATGCTAGGCAGAGGCTTCTGCCTAGGAATGAGCCCGGTGACGTCACCGTCACTAATGGAAAGGCTTTAGTGCTGCCATAGCCTGTAAAACTGGCCAATGACTAGCGGTGTAAAAATATTAAAAAAACAGAGGGGCTGCCTGGATGAGGAAGGAGATATGTCCAGGTTCAGCTCTGAACCTGGACAACCCCTTTAATTGATATTTGCACCTTTATAGGTTATTTTGCTATGCCTATTGCTGAGGTTTTAAAGGGATTTTCCAGGTCGTGATATTGAAGATCCATCCTCAGGATAGGTCATTAATATCTGATCAGTGAGGGTTTGACAGACTGCTCACCCAGGTCAGCTGTTCCCTGCAGCCTCGGGGAACAGAAAGTACAGTTCCATTCAAAGTGCAGTGGCCAAACAGCCCCCACTTCATTGGGAGCTTAGCTACAGTAACCAAGCACGGCCATTACACTTTTAACGGAGCTGTGCTTCCTGTTCCATTCTAAGGGCTAGTTCCTGTGACAGAGGCTGCAGGGAACATCTGATTGGTGTAGGACCCTCACTAATCTGACATTAAAGATGATCTGTCACCACAAAATCCTATGCCTTTTGAAAGCACCATGTTGTATAGAAGATGCTGAGCAGATTGATACATAATTTGATGGGAAAAGATTCAGTAAAACCTGTAATTTATACATTTATATCTCTGCTTTTTTTCCCTTTGGGGTGAAATGTATGGAAAACGTAAAAAGTTCACGCTACAGTGATATTATATCATGAAAGTAGGGCATTTACGCAGAAGCATGCAATGGTGATTTTCTTATCTCAAACAATTTATTGAAACAAAAGCCAACACCAGTGGTAGGTATACCCCCACAAAAAATGTCTCAAAATGTTGTCAAATGGCATTGAGCATCAATAACAGATTGACAACGATGCTGTTCACAAGTCGACTTATTGTTTGCTGAGGCATGGCATCCCACTTTTCTTGAACGGCAGCCCTCAGATCATTGAGGTTCTCGGTACAGATTTACAAGCCTCTACATGACAATTCAGCTGATTCCATAGATTGTCAAAGGGATTCAGGTCTGGTGAAAGTGCAGGCCACTCCATTTGTTCCCTAATGATGTGACCTCGATGAGCTGGCACATTGTCATCCATGAAGATGAAATTAGGCCTGTGTTGTTCATGCAGAGGCACAATGACTGGATTAATTATGTTGTTCAAGTAGTATGGGCTTGTCACTGTACCATTCACAGTGTAGGTCAGTTCTGTATTGACTAGACACACCTGCCCACACTGTAACACCACCTTCAAAGGCAAACAGTGGCTGATGCATAGCGCTCTCCTTGACACTTCCAACATCATTGGCAGCCATCGTTTGTGCTCAGCGTGAATCGACTTTCATCAGTGAACAGCACTGAGGCCCTTGTCCAGCGTAGATGCTCCCTGGTCCATGCGAGATAATGATACCTGTGGTCATTTATTCTTGCAGGTCATGTTGATGTAAATGGTTTTGAATGGTCTGACATGACACTTGGGTGCCTCTCACCTCCCTTAAATGTACCTGGAGTTTTGTGGCATTTATCATCTGGTTCCCCAGGGCATTCTTCACAATAAAGAAGTCAGCAGTGTGGGATGTGGCCAAAGGACGTACACTTCTATGCCTTTCTGTGACTCTTCCAGTCTCTCTGTATCTCTGTTGCAACCTGCTGATGACACTCTGTGACACGCTAAGGTCAGTGGCCATTTCCGCCTGAGAGCATCCTGCTTAAACCCTCGCAATGGTAAGATACTGTTGATCAATTGTTAGGTGTTGTCTTGGTCTCATGATGTCAAAATGTGAACATGATGAGGAGGACTATTTAAATACCAATTCTAATTCAACCAGGAAATTTATTGGGCGATTCATGGTTCAAACACCTGTTGTGAATTTTGCTGTTAAGCTCCTTGTTAGGCCCCATTCACACGTCCGTATTTTGCATCCGCAACCTTTCCGCATCCGTTTCCGCATTTGAGGACAATTCTACGGATAGGTTGCGGATCCATTCATTTCAATGGCTCCCGAAAAAATGCGGACAGTACACCGTGTGGTGTCCGCATCCGTTAATCTGTTCCGTTCCGTTTTGCGGATCCGCAATCCGAAATCCTCCTGTCCTACTTTTCCTCCTGTTTTGCGGTCCGTAGCTCAATACAAGTCTATGGGACGTCCGTAAATGCGGAAGGCATCTAAATGTCATCCGTATGTCATCCGCATATACGGAATCCGTTCCTGGAGGCTGAAAAAAAAAAAATAGGTTCAGCCCACCCCGAACCATGTGATTTGGCTAGGATGTACCTGATTGGTCAGCCAATTAAGCCACAGGCAAGAGGAGACTTCTGTCCAAAATGGCTTTAACTTTTGATGTTGAGAAGTTAATAATTTGGATTGAAGAAAGGCCCAACCTATGGGACACCCATTCTGAGTCATATCATGACCGGGTAAAAAAGGACCAGTCTTGGGAGGAGATTGGGAAGGAGCTGGCTGGTAATATTTGGGAGAAAGCAGACTCCAAGAAGAGGCAGAGTATTAGTGAGTATAACTTATTTCCATTTTGTGGTCTATTTATGACAGGATTATTTCTGTATGCTATATAGTAGTGTAGATTTTCATGTGTCTTGCCAGCTGTTCTGAAACTACTACTCACATCATTCCGTGTAGAAGGGAGTAGTAGTTTGCCAACAGCAGGAGAGTTTTGTATTGTATTGCAATGGCTCCAGCCTTTTTTGCAATCATTTATTATTAAATTATTGCCTTTGGTTTGGTTTGCGCATGTAAGATCTGGGTTTGGCAAAATAATGCATTTTAATCCATGTCGGTGTAGCAGCATATGTATGTAAGCACACAGATGCTGCTGTTCATCGGTACATTGTGGAGCCTTATTTAGCTGATCACTTTTCTTACATGCCATGGCTGTTAATGTTTTATATACTCAAATTAAAGAATTGCTCTGCAGCTGGTCCTCAATGTTTGTCGGCTTAAGTTTGCAAACTCTATATGTTTGGCTGCCTGTGGCTGAATGTATTCAGGCCTAGTCTATTTTGTCATACATGCAGCTTTGAAATGTCCTTAGTAAAGTGTTGCTTAGGCAACCTTGAGGTTCTGCTGCCTG
>ONZH01005053.1:0-46903 GCA_900303285.1 Rhinella marina
ATCACCAGAATCAAGTTCTCTACATAAATACATCACCAGAACCAAGTTATCTACATAAATACATCACCAGAACCAAGTTCACCGCATACATACATCACCAGAATCAAGTTCACTGCATACATACATCACCAGAATCAAGTTCTCTACATAAATACATCACCAGAACCAAGTTCTCTACATAAATACATCACCAGAACCAAGTTCAGTACATAAATACAGCACCAGATTTTAAATGTTCAGTACAGATACCATCTGAGTAGTCAGGTCAGCCCTCGCCATATGACCTTGTACGGTGTGAAACTACAGCTCCCAATATGGCCTGAACAAGTGTAAAGGGATGCTGGGAGTTGTTGATGTGCAAAACGGCATCCTACCACCCATCAGCTGTAGGTCATCCAGGTGACTACAGTTCCCATCATACACAGTCAATAGCAGAATAATCATTTCTATTTAGTGACTTACAGGCGACGTCTCCCCCTGAGTTCTTCTCCTTCTGGTTCAGACCACCATGATAACATCTCCCGTACAAAATTCAGCTCTGCAAATTTTGACAAGAAGATCTCTTCAGCTTCACGCTTTACCAACACATTAGCATCCTCCAGACTGACAGAAACTCATCTTAGTGCCACATGCTGTGCCCTGAATATAACAGCAGCATTAGTGCTACACACAGGGCCCCCAATAGTAGTGCCACATACTCTGTGCCCTCTGTATATAGTTCCACATACTCTGTGCCCTCTGTATACAGTGACATATGCCCTCTGTATATTCTGCCACATACTCTGTGCCCTCTGTATACAGTGCCATATGCCCTGTACCCTCTGTATATTGTGCCACATACTCTGTGCCCTCTGTATATAGTGCCACATACTCTGTGCCCTCTGTATACAGTGCCATATGCCCTGTACCCTCTGTATATAGTGCCACATGCTCTGTGCTCTCTGTATATAGTGCCACATGCTCTGTGCTCTCTGTATATAGTGCCACATGCTCTGTGCCCTCTGTATATAGTAGACCAGTGGCAGGTAGTAGAGTGTGGAGCACGTGCCAGACAAGCAAGGCACATGTGCTCCAGAAATAGAGATCAAGCACCAGGAGGGTCTCTCGCCCACTAACAGTACAGAGACTGTAGTTACACCCTCCCTGCTATCAACTCAGTTTGTTAAAGAGACAGCGTTCCTCTTGAATATAAATTTCCTGTTTCACAAATCCAATAGTTTGTTTCTGTACTGCAAAATCATCTTTAATGAAGCCATGAAGCCATTTCCTGCCATCCACCTGCGTACCTTACATTGTCTTATAATATTGACACAAATTACAAACGTATTCACACAGTCAACAATTAGTCAGTGTTTGATCAGTGATTTCCATTAGTGATTGTGAGCCAAAACTAGTAGTGGAGCCTCCACAGAGAAATATATAAGGGAAATATTTGCACTTGGTCTGTGTTTTGGACCTGCACCTGTTTTTTGCACATAATCAATGATGGAAATCACTGACCAAACACTGACTTTGTGAAAGCCACCTACATCAACCAACAGTGTAAAGTTAGACAATACAGTGAGATACAATGGCCTTAGGATACAATATTTTGTACATACAATGGTCTTTTCTGACCCATCGTAAGTTGAAACCAGACCTAGCATACAATGTCTCAGACTCATATCCAACCAATCAAGGACAGTTCTCTGGTAAAATAGCTGGATTAGTTGCTGGATACCGGAGGTTTTTTTGGTTTTGGGTTTTCATTTTTCTTCCCTATTTTCCATGAACCTTAACTATTTTATATTTTCATTCACATAGCTGTATGAAGGCTTATTATTTGCGGGACAAGTTGCAAATTAGAATGCTGCCATTAATTTGGCATAACATGTAGTGGGAAGTGGTAAAAAAAATTTCAAATGGGGTGAAATTGGGAAAAAAAAACGCAATTCCGTTTTACAGGTTTTGTTCCCACGGCGTTACGTGTGCAGCAAAACTGAACAATGCCCTTCATTTTCAGGGTCAGTACGATTACATTGATACCCCATATGTGTAGGTTTGTTATGTTTAAATAGTAAACCTATAGTTTAGTAAAAATAAATGTAAACTTTAAAAATTTTTTTTTTTTTACATCAACATATTCTGACCCGCATAACTTTTTTATAGTTGTATCCACTGAGCTGTTTAGGGGCTCATTTTTTGCAGGACAATCCATAGTTTTTATTGCTACCATTTTTTAGTGTGGGTGACTTTTTGATCACATTTTATTACATTTTTTGTGTAAGAGAAGCAATTAAAAAATGGCAAATCGGACATTTTGACCCTTTTATCCGTTACGCAATTTGCCGTATTGGAATTTTTTAAAAATATTTTAAAAGTATGGGCATTTTTGGTACCCATGATGTTTATATTTATTGTTATTTAGGTATTTATTTTTGAATTATATGGAAGGGGGGTGATTTAAACTTTTATGTTTTTTTTTTTTTATATATCTTTTAACAATTTTATACATTTTTTGTGATCATTTTAAGCATCATATATGAGCCTATAAATAATGTTTTTGAATTTTTCATTTTGAACTATCTGGGATTTTTAAAAGGCAATTTTATGTCTCGTTTGCTCATTACTTATCCTGGCCTGCCATCTAGTGGCCAAAATAAGAATTGCATCATGAACGCTGTAAGCCTCGTCAGCGAGGCTTACAGCGTTCAGATCAAGTGAAGATGCCCTGATTGGCCACACGGGGCATGTGAAGGACACCTTTTAGCGCAATTAGATGCCGTGATCTCACTTAATCACAGCATCTAATGCTTTTAATTACCTCAATCGGCATTATTGCTGGTTGCGGTAAGTAGCCGCAGGTCTGCACTTGCAAGCAGGCGTCATGTTCCCACATCGCTGTATATGTACGGCGCTGGTAGTGAAAAGGTTAAGGACTAGAGATGAGTGAACATCCTGTCTGAGCTTGGTGATCGTTCGAGCATTAGGGTACTCGTAACTGCTCGATGCTCGGACGAGTATTTCGCCATGCTCGAGGAAATGGCAACTTCCGCATCGTGCTTTTTTGGCGCCTAAAAACACAGCCAATCACAAGCCAGGAGACTCTACAGTACACCCAGCATCACGTGGGGCCCTTACATGTCGATAGCAGGGGTTGGCTGGCCTGATCAGGTGACCCTGGAATATACTACCGACTGGCCGCGGCGCTCGGCTCAGATGCCGTCTGGATGTCGTTAGGGATAGAGCTGCTGCCTTTCAGGGACAGTGTTAGGGCCTGCATTTAGTTGTCTGTTCGGCAGGGATCACCCACAAAGAACCCAACAGCCCTTCTAAGGGCTAGAAGACATTTTTTTTTTTTTTTGTCACTTGGCTGGCTGGCACTAGTAGTGCAGCTATGGCCATATCTAACCCTGTTTTTTTTTTTTTTTGTTCTATCTCAGTGATACAAATCCATTGCACACAGCACTGTGGAACCATTCTGTGTGTCACAGTTCAGCACTGACTCACTCCAATCCATATATACTGTCCAGGTGACACTTTCTGTACGTCACACAATACAACCAAGTCATTTGCTACCAATATTATCTACCGCTTGATCCAGAAAATTCTCTGTGTGACATTTGTCTGGGTCACAGACTAAATAGCCACCGTTAACAGGGTGTCAGTCAGTCCTACCATAGTTCCTGCACGTTACGTTCCCAAAAAAACAAAATATAAAAAAAATAAATTATTTCAGTTGTTTTAGCTCAGTGATACAAATCCATTTTACTCAGCTGCGTGTAACCTTTCTGTGTGTCACAGTTCAACACATTCGCTCCCATCCGTATATACTGTCCAGGTGACACTTTCTGTACGTCACACAATACAACCAAGTCATTTGCTACCAATATCATCTACCGCTTGATCCAGAAAACTCTCTGTGCGACATTTCTCTGGGTCGCAGACTAAATAGCCACCGTTAACAGGGTGTCAGTCAGTCCTACCATAGTTCCTGCACGTTACGTTCCCAAAAAAAACAAAATTGTAAAAAAAATATAAAAAAACAAATATAAAAAATTATATATATATTATTTCAGTTGTTTTAGCTCAGTGATACAAATCCATTTTACTCAGCTTTGTGTAACCTTTCTGTGTGTCACAGTTCAGCACATTCGCTCCCATCCGTATATACTGTCCAGGTGACTCTTTCTGTACGTCACACAATACAACCAAGTCATTTGCTATCAATATCATCTACCGCTTGATCCAGAATATTCTCTGTATGACATTTGTCTGGGTTGCAGACTAAATAGCCACCGTTAAGAGGGTGTCAGTCAGTTCTACCATATTTCCTGCACATCACGTTCCCAAAAAAAACAAAATATAAAAAAAAAAAAATTATTAGTTCAGTTGTTTTAGCTCAGTGATACAAATCCATTTTACTCAGCTTTGTGTAACCTTTCTGTGTGTCACAGTTGAGCACATTCGCTCCCATCCGTATATACTGTCCAGGTGACACTTTCTGTACGTCACTTAATTCTACCAGACTGAACAAGTTTGTGGGTTTCAGTACACCAGGCCCGTTTAATTTTTTTTTTATATATCATACACTTATATACAAACAATGTTGAACCCCAGGGCTAAGGGTCGAGGACGAGGGCGTGGGCATTCAATTACTGCAGGGGGCAGAGGCCGTGGTCCTGGGCAGGGTGAGACAGTACCTGCTGATGAGGGAGCTGTGGAACGCCGCAGAGTTAGACTCCCTAGCTTCATGTCTCAACTTACAGGGACACGTGGTAGAGGACGGTTGAAACCACAACAGTGCGAACAGCTGATCTCGTGGATTGCGGACAATGCTTCAAGTAATTTGTCCACCAGTCAGTCCTCCACGCAATCCTCCCACGTTACTCAAGGGAGAACTCCTCTGGCTCCTCCACCTCAACCTCCTTCCCCCCAGTCTGCCCCCTCCCAGGAAAATTTGGAATGTGATCCGGCATACTCTCAGGAACTGTTTTCTGGACCCTTCCCAGAGTCACAAACCACTTCTCAGGTTGCTGCTGACCTCGTTCCCGATGCCCAAGTTTTCCAACTGTCGCAGTCTGTGGGTGATGATGATGACAATGTTGAGTTAGTGGAAGAAGTTTGTAAAGAGGTGTCAGACGATGAGGAGACACGGTTGTCAGACAGTGGTGAAGTTGTTGTTAGGGGAGGAATTCCGAGGGGGGAGCAGACTGAGGAATCGGAGGATGACGAGGTGACTGACCCAAGCTGGGTTGATATGCCGAGTGAAGACAGTGCTTCTGAGGCGGAGGCGAGTGCTGCACCAGAACAGGTTCTAAGAGGCAGTGGTGTGGCCAGAGGGAGAAGCAGGGCCAGAGCTGGTGCATCAGCAGCAACTATTTCACGTAGTGAAGCTCCCGTGGCGAGGCCTAGATGTTTGCAAGTCTGGAGGTTCTTTAAAGAAAGTGAGGATGACCGACGGACTGTGGTGTGCAACCTGTGCCACACCAGGATCAGCAAGGGTGCCACCACTACTAGCCTAACCACCACCAGCATGCGCAGGCATATGAGTGCTAAACACCCCACTCAATGGAACCAAGGCCGTTCACCACCTCCTGCGGGTCACACCACTGCTCCTTCCCCTGTGTCACTCGCTGCCTCTGCTAGTCAACCCCCTGCGTCACTCGCTGCCTCTGCTAGTCAACCCCCTGCCCAGGACCCCGGCATGAGCGCCTCCCGCTGGAAAACCACACCTTCGCCTCAACGATCCTCCACAGTGTCCACCAATGTGTCCCAGCGCAGCGTTCAGATGTCTTTACAGCAGAAGCTGGAGCGCAAGAGGAAATACAGTTCCACCCACCCACATGCCCAAGCCCTCAACGTCCACATCTCCAAATTGCTTAGCCTGGAGATGCTGCCCTATAGGCTGGTAGAGACCGAGGCCTTTCGCAATCTCATGGCGGTGGCTGCCCCTCGGTATTCCGTCCCCAGCCGCCACTATTTTTCCCGATGTGCCATCCCAGCCCTACACCAGCACGTGTCAGAGAACATCATCCATGCCCTGACCAACGCTGTTTTTGAGAAGGTCCACCTAACCACGGACACGTGGACAAGTGCTGCCGGGCAGGGACACTATATCTCACTGACGGCACATTGGGTTAACTTGGTGGAGGCTGGGACCGAGAATGACCCTGGGGCCGCTCATGTACTGCCTACACCGAGGATTGCGGGGCCTACCTTGGTCACGGTCTCTCAGACGTACTATGCCTCCTCCTCCGACCCCTCCTCCTCCACCGAATTACCATCCGTGGGCACGGCGCCTTCAGTCGGTAGCTCTAGGCGCAGCAGCAGTGCCGTGGGTAAGCGCCAGCAGGCGGTGCTCAAACTGCTGAGCTTAGGTGACAAAAGGCACACCGCCCAAGAGCTGTTACAGGGCATCACGGCGCAGACCGATGTGTGGCTGGCACCGCTGAACCTCAAGCCAGGCATGGTTGTGTGTGACAACGGGCGTAACCTGGTGGCAGCTCTGCAACTCAGCAGACTGACACATGTGCCATGCCTGGCCCACGTGTTCAATCTAATAGTTCAGCGGTTCCTCAAGACATACCCCAATCTGTCTGATTTGCTCACCAAGGTGCGCCGCATCTGTGCGCATTTCCGCAAGTCGACCACAGATGCTGCCACTCTCAGGGCAGCACAGCGCCGCCTACAACTGCCCGCTCACTGACTGTTGTGCGACGTGCCCACGAGATGGAATTCCACATTAAACATGTTATCCAGAGTTTACCAGCAGCGCAGAGCTATTGTAGACTGCCAGATGTCATCTTCCACCAGAACTGGTAGTCAGGTCTCTCAGATTCCTCAAGTCTACAATGAGGAGTGGACGTGGATGTCTGATATCTGCCAGGTGTTGAGCAACTTTGAGGAGTCAACACAGATGGTCAGCGGCGATGCTGCCATTATCAGCCTCACCATCCCGCTGCTTTGCATGTTGAAAAACTCACTGCTCAGCATCAAGTCGGATGCTTTGCGCTTGTCACAAGAGACGGTGGAGGAAGATACGTCGCTTGATAGCCAGAGCACCCTCCGGTCTGTTTCTCAGCGCCTATCGGAGGAGGGGGATGAGGATGAGGAGGAAGAGGAGGAGAATGTCGGCAAGACAGTAGAGGGTACTGCTCAGTCCTTAACTCTTGAGCGTGTATGGGCTGAAGAGGAGGACTTGGAGGAGGAGGAGGAGGAGGAAATGGAGAGTCAGGTCAGTGAGGAGAGGGAATTCTTGCGTGTTGGGACTCTGGCGCACATGGCAGACTTCATGTTAGGCTGCCTATCCCGTGACCCTCGCGTTAGAAGAATTTTTTCCAACACCGATTACTGGGTGTTCACTCTCCTGGACCCACGGTACAAGCAGAACCTTTCCACTCTCATCCCTGCAGAGGAAAGGAGTATGAGAGTGAATAGGTATCAACAGGCCCTGGTGCACAAGCTGAAACAATTCTTCCCATCTGACGCCGCTAGCGGCAGAGGGCATGGTTCTGTGGGCCAAGTAGCGGGGGAGAGGAGGCGAGCAGGCAGCTTGTCCAGCACTGGCAGGGGAACGCTCTCCAAGGCCTTTGCCAGTTTTATGTCACCCCAGCAAGACACTGTCACCTGTCCCCAGTCTAGGCAGAGTAGGGGGGAGCTGTACAGAAAGATGGTGAGGGAGTACCTAGCTGACCATACCAACGTCCATAGCGATCACTCTGCTCCATACAACTACTGGGTTTCAAAGCTGGACACGTGGCCTGAACTGGCGCTGTACGCCTTGGAGGTGCTGGCCTGCCCTGCCGCTAGCGTGCTGTCAGAGCGGGTATTCAGTGCAGCTGGTGGCGTCATCACCGATAAGCGTACACGCCTGTCAACTGACAGCGCTGACAGGCTGACGCTTATTAAAATGAACAAAGCCTGGATTTCACCGGAATTCAAATCTCCTCCGGGGGAAAGCAGCTAAAGATTTAAATAACTTATGTATCCGATTACTCTTCTCTACTCCTCTTCTCTACTCCTCCTCCTCCTCCATATCGTCTTTGCCTAACACTGACCCAAAAAACGCCATTTTTTAGAGGTCCAACTGCCACTCTTTTAGCACAATTTTTCAGGAGGGCCCCCTACAGGCCCTCTTTTCAAACAATTTTTCAGGAGGGCCCCCTACAGGCCCTCTATTCAAACAATTTTTCCAGAGGTCCACCTACAGGCCCTCTCTTCAAACAATTTTTCAGGAGGGCCCCCTACAGGCCCTCTATTCAAACAATTTTTCCAGAGGTCCACCTATAGGCCCTCTGTCCAAACAATTTTAACGGAGGTCCACCTACAGGCCCTCTCTCTCTCCAAACAATTGTTCCGGAGGTCCACCTACAGGCCCTCTCTCCAAACAATTTTTCCGGAGGTCCACCTATAGGCCCTCTCTCCAAACAATTGACGTCTTTTTCCTATCTTTCTCTCTCTCCAAACTATTTTTCCGGATAGCTGCCATATACTGTATTAAACTGAGAAGAATACAGAGAACACATGCTACACTTGATCAAGTTCATAATTTACGACTGTACCGGTTGATGCAACAGTTTTCAAAAATCCATTCTGGCTGTTGTCACCACCACACACGCTAGCCCAGGGGGCACTCCTCTGGCTCTTCCAGCGAAACCTCCTTGCCCCAGCCTGCCCCCCCCACCTACAGGCCCACTCTACAAACAATTTAGCCGGATAGGGGACGTATCAGAAGTTGCACTCATGTTTGTTTTTGTTCTTCTTTTATCTGCCTCCTGACCTGTGATAGGCAGAGCATGAACACGTCCCCTTAGCTGCAAAACACTCCCCTGGCCAGAGCAAGATCTTTTTCCCTTTTCCGTGTTCGAAAAATCCAGTAAATATAGGGTCCCAAGATAGGGGACGTATACGGTATTAAACTGAGAAGAATCAATACTGCACCGGCTGATGCTAGAGCATTTCCAAATGCATTCCGGCTGTTGTCACCACCACACACGCTAGCCCAGGGGGCACTCCTCTGGCTCTTCCAGCGAAACCTCCTTCCCCCCCACCTACATGCTCTCTCTCCAAACAATTTTGCCGGGTAGGGGGACGTATTAGATATTGTACTGATTCTGAATTGCCTCCTGCGATAGATGGGAATCGAACCCGCATCAACTGCTTGGGAAGTAGCTATGCTCACCACTATACCACCAGCAGGCACAGCAACTGATAAGAACAGATACTAAACTTGATTTTAGCTGCAGTGCCAGCATGAGTAGTGGTGTCACCTGCAGGCGGTGACGGACCTTCGTTGTACCTAGTTGGGTGCTTCCCTAACATGTGATGGGTATTTGCCTCGCCTTTCTTGGTCTGGGTGAGCACAATTGCCATGAGGGTAACCACCAGGCTGTTGCCTGAGAATTTGGGGTAATGGTGGGATTAGGCAGCCTCAGAGGCATCCATGCATGCTGCCCCTGCTGTTTCCTGTCCATTTCCGTGGTGTTTCCATCATTTTCTGAGGTTTCCAGGTTTTCACCCAGCCTTCCCTAGGCAGAGCCTTGGTCCCCCGCAAAAATGCTCGAGTCTCCCATTGACTTCAATGGGGTTCGTTATTCGAAACGAGCACCCGAGCATCGGGAAAAGTTCGACTCGAATAACGAGCACCCGAGCATTTTAGTGCTCGCTCATCTCTAAGGACTTTTTTTATATGTCTTAGTTATCTGCTCATTTTTCTTAAATCTTCATTTTCTCTTATCTTGGATGACATTTCCGGACTTTGGAACAGATTACTCAACTGGTTTTAACAGACAATGGTGGTCCTGGAACCAATTAATATTGTAACTTAAGGGACCACTGTATTCTACAGATCCACAAGATTTATCATAGAGCTTGAGCCACTTTGATCTGGCACATTTTCAGACTGTCTAGTCCAGGTTTACACCATCCACATATTAGTAAAACTTAATACTAAAACTTAGTAGATCTTCCAAAAATATTTATTCCTCTACACACTAGAAATAATAAATGAAATAAAAATTAATTAAGTCAGAAAGAATTCTCTTTAGCCCCTAATTTGTTATGCTTTGGGGAAGAAGAAAAGATACAAAATTCAACCTGAATGCAAAAATAAATAAAAAATTAGAGCAGAACATCAAATAATTCAATCAACTCCATGTGACGATTCTGGAAAAATGTAAAGCAGGACCACGTTCCTCAGGAGTGAGGAGATACAGTATGTGATGTCTTTTAATTATCTAAAGTAATAATGAAGCTGATTTAGCACAGTATATTAAACCCATCTGGCATGTAGTCTGCTAGAATTCATCCGTGACTTGATGTTCAAAGTTATGTTTTATTGCTTGTAATTTTCTTCTCAAAGTTCTTGAAGAAGTTTGACCTCAAACCTGATGCAAATAAGAAATGTGATAAGAAGAACATCTTTTGTTTTGCAGCATCCATAAAAAAAAATAATAAAATCAGTGCTGCAGTGAAAATAACTTCTACTGGGCAACATTTTTTTAAAAAGTTTTGAAAACAATAAAGTTGGAAAATGGCCAAGGCATCTGAGTCACTTCTGCCACCTCTCATTCAGGTGTAAGGTGTGTAGAAAGACCTCTTCATATTTCATTGAGACTGTTGCTCTCTGTTTCTTTTTTATTACTGTATTTCTGCATAATACATTACCATAAACCCCTATTTTCCCATCTTAAAAAAAGGAGGGCGTCTGACAAAGTTAGGTACCAGAAAAAAATGGCAGTTCTGTGGGAGTTCAAAGAGGCTAAATTAACTGATTTTATTATTTCCCACCAAACGCCATCCTGAATTTCCTCCATTTATGCCTACAGGCTAACTTTAATGCAGCATTATGGGATAGATTTATCAAAACTGGTGTAAAGGAAAACTGGCTTAGTTATCTACATCAACCAGTCAGATTTCACTCTTCATTTTCCAGAGCTCCTTTGGAAAATGAAAGGTGGAATGTGGTTGCTAAGGGTGCAGTGGCCGGGTTTGGGGTGTCCCAGCGCTACGCTGGGTCCCCCGGACACCATCGAGGTGTCACCATGTGTTGCTGCCCTCCGGAAGGGATGGTAAGGACTGGTGCACCCCAATGGGAAATAAGTCCAGAGAGTCAGGGTCGGCAGTTAACCAGGGTACTTCTTTACTGGAAGAATTCAAGTGCAAAACAAACAATATTGGCGAGGCATAGGGCTGGCTTCTCCAGTCTCCTCCCTGGCAGAAGAAGGCCTTCATGATTAGGAAAGGCCTGAGCTATCAGTCCTTCTCTCTCAGAAGGCTTGTACCCTGGCCAAAGGCTGGAGGCCCACTGTCTGTGTCGCTCAATAGTCCGGGTGGCTCCTTGGTCACAGAGCTAGTGACCCATGGTCTGTGGCTCAGTGTCCCCATCTTAGCGTCTTCTTCTGGTCACTCATGCAGCCTGGCATAAGTCTCCCCTCCAAGCACTGGTCCCTAACTGCAGCACACTAGAAGCCCTGACTACTCTCCTTATATACAGTTTTAGCTAGACTACAACCTTCTAGTAGGAGGGGTGGAGTGGAGAAGCTCAGCACAAAGAGATACATTGTAACACTTTCCATCTCTCATAGACTTACATTATAGCTTCAATGATACTCAATGACACAGCTGTTTTTCCAGACAAAAACAAGTTTCCAAACATAACAACAGAGCTAAACCAGACAGTCACAAGGTCAGTGTGTCTCGGTTTGGTGGTAAACAACCTCTGGCTTTTTCCCTCCAAAACATGCTCTTCACCCCATGGCAGCTGTGGAAGATTACCAGCTTCTCATTCAAAGTCCTAACAGTCTCTCAGTATTCATTAACCCTTTCCACAGAGCCTTGTAAATACAGTGCAAATGAACAAGATATATATCACAACATACATATAAAATGCAGTAACACAGTAATAAACAGTATAAGTTAACCCTTTCAAAAGAAAGTACCCCCTGCTCTAGGGTATTACAAAGGCAACTAAGCCAGTTTAATAAATCTCCCCCGATGTGTTTATATCAACCCTTGACACATTTTAGAACTAAAATTCTCAAGTCTACAACATTCCGCTATGCCATCAAGAATATGAAAGATATGTTCTTTAAAAAGAAAAGGCTTTTCAATTTACATTTGGATATATGAAATTCATTTGACAGTGGGCCCTATTCTCTTCAATATATTTATTAATAATCTTGTAGAAGGCTTGCACAGTAAAATATCAATTTTTGCAGATGACACTAAACTGTGTAAAGTAATTAACACAGAAGAGGACAGTACACTGCTATAGATGGATCTGGATAGACTGGAGGCTTGGGCAGAGAAGTGGCAGATGAGGTTTAACACTGACAAATGTAAGGTTAGGCATATGGGAAGGAATAATGCAAGTCACCAGTACATACTAAATGGTAAAATATTGGGTAACTCTGACATGGAAAAGGACCTAGGAATTTTAGTGAACAGCAAACTAAGCTGCAGAAACCAGTGTCAGACAGCTGCTGCCAAGGCCTATAAGATAATGGGTTACATCAAAAGAGGCATAGATGCCCATGATGAGAACATAGTCCTGCCACTTTACAAATCACTAGTCAGACCACACATGGAGTACTGTGTACAGTTCTGGGCTCCTGTGAACAAGGCAGACATAGCAGAGCTGGAGAGGGTTCAGAGGAGGGCAACTAAAGTAATAACTGGAATGGGTGGACTACAGTACCCAGAAAGATTATCAAAATTAGGGTTATTCACTTTAGAAAAAAGACAACTGAGGGGAGATCTAATAACTATGTATAAATATATCAGGGGTCAGTACAGAGATCTCTCCCATCATCTATTTATCCCCAGGACTGTGACGAGGGGACATCCTCTGTGTCTGGAGGAAAGAAGGTTTGTACACAAACATAGAAGAGGATTCTTTACGGTAAGAGCAGCGAGACTATGGAACTCTCTGCCTGAGGAGGTGGTGATGGTAAGTTCACTAAAAGAGTTCAAGAGGGGCCTGGATGTATTTCTGGAGGGTAATAATATTACAGGTTATAGTTACTAGAGAGGGGTCGTTGATCCAGGGAGTTATTCTGATTGCCTGATTGGAGTCGGGAAGGAATTCTTTTCCCTAAATTGGGGAAAATTGGCTTCTACCTCACAGGGGTTTTTTGCCTTCTTTTGGATCAACTTGTAGGAAAACAGACAGAACTGGATGGACAGATGTCTTTTTTCGGCCTTATAAACTATATTACTATGTTACTATTTAATGGCAAAATCTTTTAAACAATTGGCTAATCCTTTTAAAGGGGTTTTCTGGAAAAAAAAAATATTTTTTTAGCAAGTTCCCGCAGCATGGCACCTGAAACAGAATAATTATACTTTCCTGCTCCACGTCATTCTAGTCCTCTGCACTGCCTCCGCTCTTTCCATTGTCCAGTTCCATCACCAGTTAAAAAATTCCTTGGAGGTATACTTTCCAAAATGAGGTCACTTTGGAGGATTTCCACTGAACTGGTAGCTCAGGGTTTCAGAGTAACAAAATAAAGTGGTCTTAAAAAGCAGAAAATGCTCAAAACCCATATGCTGTTGCGCATTTTTAACTGGGGGAGCAAATCCTGCACATGTGATCCAATGCTGACAGCAATCCCCAGCAAAAAATGCATACAATGGAGGATGCCCACAGCTGACCACAAGTACCACAAAGACATCCTGCACAAAATAGCCAAATGTGTGGATGTGATTGGCTATATAAAACAGCAATTACAGAAAATTGGGCACTACAATGGTAAATGCAATTGACAATATATGGCTAAACCCTCACACTGATATTAAAATGAGACTTTCACCAATATATTCTGATATCAAGAACATACCTGAGCTCGTACACCCGGTCAAGGTCTCTCAAAGTGGCACGGGACCTAACGCTAACCTACCTATTCCATATGGGCAATTACAGATAGGGGCATAAAGTCCCACACAAAGCAAACAGCTCTCAGTTACCTCCAGCTTGAAATCACACATACAATACGGCATATTTAGAGAATTGCCAATTTTGCCAACATTTCTGTAAATTTGGGATTTTTAAATAAATAAAGGTAAACCATATCAAATATACCACTAACAAGAATTACAATGAGTCACAAAAATAATCTCAGACTTACTCGGATAAGTAAAAGCATTCCAAAGTTATTAGCACATAAAGTGACGTGTCAGATTTACAAAACTAGGATTGGTCAGAAAAGTAGGTAAATGGTCCGGTCTGGAAGTGGTTAATATGATGGCTGATCGGTGTATGACCCAACAAAAAATATCATTACTTCCTGAAAGAACTACCTGTAGATTTTACTTTAGATGAGAGCTCTACTTCACCCACAAACAATCCTAATGTGACCTATGATTGTGCATTTGTCACAATTTGCGGCTGCACGGGGTAAATAGATATTTTTGTACTAAATCTATACCTGCAATCTTCAGAAAAATCTGCCGCACTTTAATAAAGAATAGAATGCAATGAAATTATTATTCAGGGAAAATATATTTCCAATAAACCATTTAACCCTTTCAGTATCCTTCTTGTTAATTCCCCAAGCAGACAGAGGCAAGGCTCTCCTAGCCATCAGGAGTAATCTCGTGGAAGAGAGAAGGGTATTATTACAGTTATTTTACAAGGACTATTGAATATTTGAAGAGTGGAATTAGAGGCTTGTTGGCTTGTTTCACGCAAACACCCAGCCCCTCAATTACACTTAAGGCATTTTCTCTGAGTGCCAAAGAAATATCTAAAATAAATATGTCAAGGAAGATTAGAACGTTGTTAAGGAACACAAGCATCAGAGGATGAGGTGGAATGAAACGGGAAAAAAATATTCATCACAGTGGTTCTTTTTACCTTGCAAGAATATCTATCTATCTCTTCTTCCATCTCTATCTATATACGTGATCTATCCAGGGCCGTATTTAGGGTTCATGCTGCCCTAGGCACTCTCTGTGATGACGCCCCCCCCCCAATGCGACCCATTCCCCCACGCCCCCAAATTTCAGCCGCGCCACCACCCCCCCAGCAAAACCTGACCCTATGCACTTTAGTCGTCCAGTCACAGGGGTCGGCCCTATAGGCTGACAATGGAGGCTATTGTGCCTGCGTGTATTTACTATATTTCTACATAACTATCGCAGCAATGTACCGTATCTAGAGCTTGCCAGCAAACTTAATGCAACTAAAGGAGTCATGATAAACATACCACATACCAACTATGCACCCACCAGACCTCAGATCAGCAGAATGTGCCCCCATCAGACCTCAAATCAGCGTATTGTGCCCCCTTCAGACCTCAGATCAGCAGAATATGCCCCCAACAAACCTCAGATCAGCCCACTGTACCCCCATCAGACCTCAGATCAGCCCATTGTGCCCCCATCAGACCTCAGATCAGCAGAATGTACCCCCATCAGACCTCAGATCAGCCCACTGTACCCCCATCAGACCTCAGATCAGCCCACTGTGCCCCATCAGACCTCAGATCAGTCCACTGTGCCCCCATAAGACCTCAGATCAGCGTCTTGTGCCCCCATCAGACCTCAGATCAGCGTCTTGTGCCCCCATCAGACCTCAGATCAGCGTCTTGTGCCTTGTTCTGCCCTCAGACCTGCCCACCCAGCCACTTAAAAAAAACATACTTACCTGTTCTGCGCTGCCGCTGCCCTCAGCTCCCGCGCTCCACTGTCTTCCCTTCCGACGCACACTATGACCTGACGCTGCTAATATGGCCCTGGATCTATCTACGGTATCTTTCTACGAAATCTATCTATCTATCTTTCTATATAGCTTAACTGAACACAATCCTGGACAACAGAGCACGCTGTAAGCCACACTAAGTCTCTCTACTAACAAACAATGATTAAAGAGGTTATCCAATACTATAAAAATGTCCCCCATATGCTGGGCCCCTCATACTAAATACACTAACCTGGATCCCCGCTCCCTGCACAGCTCCTGGTCCCCGCACCGCCGCTGCCGCTTCTCCCCGTGTGCGGATGAAAATATCCGGTGTTGGAGTGGAGGAGCCATTGGCAGGCGGTTTCCTAGATGTCCACAACCTGTAGCAGCTGCAGATGAAGATACAAATACGAGCTTCATTTGCGCTTACACTAGGCGAATGCACATTGTGTTTCAGAAGTTGATGTGAAGGTGTCTCAATTCCTGTCCCACCATCTGCAGCCATTTTATGGATGGGTATAGCATTTGGTTGGGAGAAAAGGCTTTGCTAACCAGGGAGCATGGCCTCTCACAGTGTAAAAGCAGCAATGTACATTTGGTGTACATTAGTAAGTTAGATTTATGTCGGCCATACATTTGTTAACACTATCTTAAAGCAGCCAATCACTTATATCACAGCATCTTTACATTTTATTAAAGTAAAACCATTCTTAAAGGGAACCGGTCACCTAAAAAACACCTCCCATGCCACCAGCATTACCTTAAAGTAGCCAGCAGTTGGTTTTTAAATATCCTTTTCTTCCTCCGGTCAGCTGTGCCTAAATCTTGAATAATAAACTTTAATCCTCTGAACGTGCTATGTCCCAGAAGAGTTTGAAGTCAAGAGTGCAGCGGCCTCCTCACTTCAAGTCAGGATAACCGCACCCCCTTTCCCAGCCCCTTTGCCTCTGATTGACAGCAATGCTGTAGACTTGTGCATCTCTATTCCTATTCCCGCGCCTGTGCATTGCTATACGCCGCACAGCTGCTCAATGCTCAGGCTCCTGGGCACAAGCGCACATCGAGCGAGTAGAGACGTTAGGAGCATGCTTGAGCCTTCAGACGGCTTTGCTGAGCAACTGGCTGTCAATCCAGGAAAGGGGACGCGGTTATCCTGACTTGAAGTGAGGAGGCCGCTGCCACCTTGACTTCAAACTCTGCTGTGACATAGCGCATTCAGAGGATTAAAGTTTATTTTTCAAGATTTTGGCACAGCTGATCAGAGGAAGAAAAGGATCTTTAGAAACCTACTGCTGGCTACTTTAAGGTAATGCTGGTGGCTTGGGAGGGACACCACCATCAAGTTTTTGTTTCACATATTAACTCCCTATAAGTGGATATTCTATGTCATTGTTGTTGTTTTTTTTCTCTCCCAATAAGCAGATGTATGATTTCTGGACAGAATTTTATTACAGAACATTAGTGATCAAGCAGCATCATGGAAACCAAGGAACACACCAGACAGGTCAGGGATAAGGTTGTGGAAAAGTCTAAAGCAGGGATAGGTTAAAAAAAAAATCCAAGCTCTGAATATCTCACAGAGCACTGTTCAATCCATCATTTGAAAATGGAAGGAGTATGGCACAACTGCAAAGCTACAAAGACATACCTGTCCAGCTAAACTGACAGCCTAGGCAAGGAGAGCACTAGTTAAAGCAGTCAAGAGGCCCATGGTCACTATGAGCAGCTGCAGATATCCACAGCTCAGGTGGGAGAATCTGTCCACAGGACAACTATTAGTCGTGTACTCCAGAAATCTGGCCTTTATGGAAGAATGACAAGAAGAAAGCCATTTTTGAAAGCAAACCATAAGAACTCCTATTTGCAGTTTGCCACAAGTCATGTAGGGGACACAGCAAACATGTGGAAAAAGGTGCTCTGGTCAAATGAGACCAAAGTCAAACTTTTTGGCCTAAATGCAAAACAAAATGGGACACATTTATTAAGATCAGTGTTTTAGATGTCGCTCTTAATAAAGCCCTATAGCTGGCCTCTTCATAACTTCGACGGTTCCACCGCCACTTCTAAATGTATGACAGCTTCCTAACTGTCTCACATTTAGACCTGAAACAGGCATAGAAAATGGTAAATGAAAAGGGCCTACCAACCCATCCCCGGCCACGCCACACCCACTTTTTTACACCTGGCGTGAGCGGAGAGAAGTTGCAGATTGCTGCGTAAATAACCAGTTGCACCGCAACCTGCGCCTGAAATATGCCTATTTTAGGCATATTTTAGCTTGACAAATAACCCCCTATGTGTGGTGGAAAACTAACATGGCACATACAGTATCCTGAACACACCATCCCCACCATGAAATGTGGTGGTGGCAGCATCATACTGTGGGGATGCTTTTCTTCAACAGGGACAGGGAAGCTGGTCAGAGTTGATAGGAAGATGGATGGAGCTAAATACAGGACAATCCTGAAGGAAAACCTGGTAGAGGCTGCAAAAGACTTCAGACTGGGTAGAAAGTTCACCTTCCAGCAGGGCAATGACCCTAAACATACAGCCAGAGCTACAATGGAATGGTTTAGATCAAAGCATATTCATTTGTTAGACTGGCCAAGCCAAATTACACACCTACATCCTACTGAAAATCTGTGGCAAGACATGAAAATTGCTCTCCACCTAATCTGACTGAGCTTGAGCTATTTTGCAAAGAAGAATAGAAAAAATTTCAGCCGCTCGTAGAGACACCACAAAAGACTTGCAGCTGTAATTGCAGCAAAAGGAGTCCTACAAAGTATTGACTCAGGTGGGCTGAATATAAATGTACATCACACTTTTCAGGTTTTTGGTAAAACTTTTCAAAACCATGTATCATTTTCTTTTCACTTCACACATACTTGCTACTTTGTGTTGGTCTATCACATAAAAATCACAATAAAATACATTTAAATTTGTGGGTGTAACGTGAAAAAATGTGGAAAGGTTCAAGGGGTATGAATATTTTTTCAAGGCACTGTATATGGATTATATACTACCCCCCCTTCATTATTTTTTGTTTTCCTTCACTTTGGACTATTACATCTGATTGATCCATGCATTGTATAGTTCTCCTTAGCAAGGTTTACCTTAGGGGAGTGTATGTTGGTGGCCTGTAGTTGGTATGGATTGGTGGTGTCTGGTCGGCTGGGGTCCGTTCGGTTGTTTTTTTTTTTCGTTTTTTTGGGGGGGGTAGTGCAAAAAACAGTAGGCAGAGCCCAAACTGAGCACTGCCCTCCCCCCAAAAAAAAACAAACAAACAAACAAAAAAAAAAACCCATCGGACCCCAGTCAACCAACAATCCATACCATCCTCATCCCGTTCTAGTAGTGTGGTTTGGTGGCGGGTGCTTGCTCCATGGGTGCATGGGTGCAGCGCTCATGGTTTTACTGCATTACCACTCTGGGGGAGACGGCGCGTGGTGTGTGTGGTGGTGGGGTGTCGATCGCGCGGGGCGCTGCCTCCACTTTGGGTGGCTGCTTGGCAGAGGTGCAGATGGGATGTTTGGTGGCCTGTTCTCATGGTGAGTCATCGGTGTGTATGCTTTAATGTCTTGACAGAGTAACCAACAAATGGCATAAATCAATCACATATTTATATGGGGGCTTTATAGGGCTGTATGAGGCTTTTTTAAATTATTATGACATATGCACTGTTTATTATTACTCTTCATGGTTCTCTTATTGCTTTTGCAATTTTATTGTGTGGAAATTGCACACATTGCTTTGTCAAACAGAAAAAAAAGAAAAACAGAAAAAAATATTTACAGAATTAATTTCTATTAATAATAGGGTTAAAAAGTACCCCTTTCTGATGAGAGTACCCTTAAAATTTAAACCAATTTTATTGGTTTAAATTTGACCAAGACAGAGATTTATCCTTACGAGGTAAACAATGAAGATTCTGTGGCAGTTTTGCTGACATAGGGCCATATGAGAGCCATTAAAATTGTGTATCTCACCCATAGAAAGCTGGGTGAGAACAAGAAAGGCTGGGAAAATAGTGTTTTTCCTCAGTGTGTGTATCAGCCTGGCTGTTAATGAGAGGTAATTAATTAGCAGCCAGCTGAGGAGCTCAGGTAAAGGTGGGCTGGGCTCCTCAATCAGGGCTCCCAGTCTGGGGAAGGAGCAGATTGTGCCAAGGCCTGTGGGAGCCAGGAACTCTAACCCTGTGTGGGGTAAGCACAACGTTGTGTTTTGGGGAGCTGGTTGGTAGACCCAGATCCCAATAGAGAGGGAAAATACTGTGTAGTCAGTGGCCACATGACCAAGGATTTGTGTTTATGGGTTATGTTTTGATGCCTGTAAAAGTGACAATAAAGCTGGTTGTGGCCAGTTCGCACCCAAATCTGCTTCTTGAATGGCTTCTTGCACCCCGAGTTGTCACAGTTCCTATTGAATGACTGTGAAGAAATCTTGAAACTGTAGTCAATTGATACAGAAAGTATGTGGAAAAATTGTATAACTTGTTATTGTTATACAAAGAATATAGTTTATTTGCTGAAATATCTCTTTATCTAAAGAAAAGCAAACATGTTGGATTTTGTGGAAGTTACAATATGAAACATACATACCTAAAAAACCCTACAACTAACAGAACAGATAAAAACCTAAAACTTAGAACATTGGACAATAAAAATGTACTGTTGGGCATTGAAAGAATAAAAGAGTTAATTCTGAGAAATCACTAGAACATATTCTGACCATCAAACCTAATTTAAGACATCATCATTTTCCCAGAGGTTTGCAATTTCAGAAATTATTTTTGCAATCCGTTAGCTGGTTAACTATTATTTTCTAAGTGGATTCGTTCATTAAAGGCATTTTCAGGGCTAATTGTTCTTTATTGAAAATGTCAGCTTTCACAGTTCATTAACAGGGGCATTAGGAGGAAATGCAAAACAAACTTTGTGTACTAAGATCAACGGCATTCATTAGCAAGAACTGTTCTTCGAGAACTGGCGTAATGTAGCAAGATCCACGTCTAAACCTCACGCCCAAGGAAGATCTCCAGTTCTAATCCCGACATATCATGCCCATGGAAGGCATCTCTCTGTAAACCTGACATGTCATACCCAATGAAGAGATCCATGTCAACACTTTATGGGTCATGACCAATGAAGACATTTTCATCTATTCATGACGTTTCATGCCCAAGCATGGCATTTACTGTATGTGTCTTAACCTGAAGTGTCATGCCCAATGAAGACATCCATGTTTACTGTTGCCGTGTCATGCCCAATGAAGTCCATGTCTAGACCTTATGGATTATGCCTAATGAAGACATCAATATCTTAACCTATTGTGTCACGCTGAATGAAGACATCCCTGTTTACTCTTGCCATGTAAGGAGCAATGAAGACATCCATGTCTCCGCCTTATGGATCATGCCCAATAAAGACATCCATGCTTACGCTTGATGTGTCTCTTCGATAATCATGAGGGCACCTCACAACAGAGGCCTGCCATACAGCTTGAGATTCATAGGACTAGATTTATCACATGGCATTCATAAAGATTAGAGATCAGCGAGCACTAAAATGCTCGGGTGCTCGTTATTCTAGACAAACTTTTCCCGATGCTCGGGTGCTCGTTTTGAGTAACGAACCCCATTGAAGTCAATGGGAGACTCGAGCATTTTTTGCAGGGGACCAAGGCTCTGCCTAGGGAAGGCTGGGTGAAAACCTGGAAACATCAGAAAATGAAGGAAACACCACGGAAATGGACAGGAAACAGCAGGGGCAGCATGCATGGATGCCTCTGAGACTGCCTAATCCCACCATTACCCCAAATTCTCCTGCAACAGCCTGGTGGTTACCCTCATGGCAATTGTGCTCACCCAGACCAAGAAAGGCAAAACACATGCCCATCACATGTTAGGGAAGCACCCAACTAGGTGCAACGAAGGTCCATCACCGCCTGCAGGTGACACCACTGCTCATGCTGGCACTACTGTGCTATCCCCCGCCCCACGACGCAGGCATAAGCCTGACACAGCATGGTGACAGCGTAGTGACACCAACAAGTGACCAAGTTAGATTGAGGTAGCATTCAAATGTCTGTAGGTGAGCCTCCCAAAAATTTGTTTTGGAGTGTCCGAAGTTGACCCTCCTAAAAAATTGTTTAGGAGTGTCTGTAGTTGACCCTTCTGTAAAATATTTTTTTTTGTTTTTACTGTTATTAGTTTATGTACAACCCATGGCTGGCATGGTGGGAATATATAGGTTTGCGTCACAGACGGTCCACTGCACCGTTACATTTTCTTCATCATTGCCAATTACTTTTTCACCAACTGTTGTCTGGCAATGATAAAGGGGAAGGTGAATCCACTGCTGAAGAAAACTGTCATCCTCCTATAATAATACTCCTCCACTTGTTCTCAATTGAAAAGGGGATGTTCTTACCGTGGCCTTCCTCATAATGGCCGCTTCTGCGGACGACAGAGGTGGTGTACCTACTGACAGCCTGACCGAACACGATGGCAGGCGGGGAGACGCTCCCTCATGTAAAATTGTTTTCGAGTGTCTGTGGTTGACCATCCTGTAAAATAGTTTTCTCATTTTTTTTGTTTTTCCTGTTATTAGTTTATGTACAACCCATGGCTGGCATGGTGGGAATATAGAGGGAAGCACCCAACTAGGTGCAACGAAGGTCCATCACCCATGCCCATGCTGGCACTGTTCTCCTATCCCCAGCCACACGATGCAGGCATAAGCCTGACACAGCATGGCGGTGACACCAACAAGTGACCAAGTTAGATGAGGTAGCAGGTGAGCCACCCAAAAATTTAGCCTGATGCAGCATGGCGGTGACAACAGAGTGACCGAGTTAGACTGAGGTAGCAGGAAGTGAAGCACGGATGGTAACTCAAAGGTGGAGGAGGAGGGGTTGGAGGAAGTGGCATAGTAATTCTGAGAAACCGTGAATGAGGTAGGCCCTGCAATCCTCCAAGTGGGCAGTACATGAGCGTCCCCAGGGTCAGACTCGGTCAGAGTGACCGAGCTACACGACGGTAGCAGGTAGAGCACATTAAAAATTTAGCGTGGCCCTGTATGGCTGCGACAAAACATTGACCGAGCTGCACAACGGTAGCAGGTAGAGCACATTAAAAATTTAGCGTGGCCCTGTATGTGGACGTTGAGGGCTTGTGCATGTAGGTGGGCTGAACTTTTTTCTGCTTGCGCTCCAACGTCTGCTGTAATGACAGCTGAACGTTGCGCAGGGACACATTGGTGGACAGTGTGGAGGATCATGGAGGCGAAGGGGTGGTTTTACGGCGGGAGGCGCTCGTGTCGGGGTCCTGGGCAGGGGGTTGACTAGCAGAGGCAGCGAGTGACACAGGGGAAGAAGCAGTGGTGTGACCCGCAGAAGGTGACCTCGCTAAGGGGAGCTTCACTACGTGAAACAGTTGCTGCTGATGCACCAGCTCTGGCCCTGCTTCTGCCTCTGGCCACACTACTGCCTCTTCCAACCTGTTCTGGTGCAGCACTCGCCTCCGCCTCAGAAGCACTGTCTTCACTCGGCTTATCAACCCAGCTTGGGTCAGTCACCTCGTCATCCTCCGATTCCTCAGTCTGCTCCCCCCTCGGACTTCCTGCCCTGACAACAACTTCACCACTGTCTGACAACCGTGTCTCCTCATCGTCCGACACCTCTTTACACACTTCTTCCACTAAGTCAACATTGTCATCATCATCATCACCCATAGACTGCGACCGTTGGAAAACTTGGGCATCAGGAAAGAGGTCAACAGCAACCTGAGAAGTGGTTTGTGACTCTGGGAAGGGTCCAGAAAACAGTTCCTCAGAGTATGCCGGATCGCATTCCAAATTTTCCTGGGAGGGGGCAGACAGGGGGGGAAGGAGGTTGAGGTGGAGGAGCCAGAGGAGTGCTCCCTTGGGTAATGTGGGTAGACTGCGTGGAAGACTGACTGGTAGACAAATTACTTGAAGCATTGTCCGCAATCCACGATATCACCTGTTCGCACTGTTGTGGTTTCAACAGTCCTCTATCACGTGTCCCTGTAAGTTGAGACATGAAGAAAGGGAGTGTAGCTCTGCGGCGTTCCCCTGCTCCCTCATCAGCAGGTACTGTCTCACCCTGCCCACGCCCACGCCCTCGTCCTCGACCCTTAGCACTGGGGTTCAACGTTTTCTGTATATAAGTGTATGATATAAAAAAAATAAAAATAAATGGGCCTGCTGTACTGAAACCCACAAACTTGTTCAATCTGAACAAGAAAATATATAGGTGGATAAGTTAGAGCAAAATTACGTATGTTATTATGTACCGTGCAGTATGGAGCAATTACACTGAAACTATTAGATTAGGCAGACTTGGTCTGCTTAATTGCAACCCAGACAAATGTCGCACAGAAATTTTTGTAATGTAGCTGTCTCAGTGAGAGTAAAAGACCTTTTTTACTGACGTGACGTACAGAATTTGTCACCTGGACAGAAAATACGGATTGTGGTGACTGAAAAGCTGAACTGTGACACACAGAATGGTTACACACAGCTGTCTGAAATGGATTTGTATCACTGAGATAAAACAACAAAAAAACGATTTTTTAATATATTTTTTATAAAAAAAAATACAAAGATTTTTGTAATGTAGCTGTATCAGTGAAAGCAAAAGACCGTATTTGATTACGTGACGTACAGTATGGGTCACCTGGACAGAAAATAGGGATTGTGGTTTGTGGTGAGTGGACAGCTGAACTGTGACACACATAATGGTTCCACACTGCTGTATGAAATGGATTTGTATCACTGAGATAAAACAATAAAAAAAAGGGTTATATATGGCGATAGCTGCACTACTAGTGCCAGCCAGCCCAGCCAGGAGACAAAAAAAAATGTCTTGTAGCCCTTAGAAGGGCTGTTGGGTTCTTTTAAGATCACTCCTGCCTAACAGAGAACTAAATCCAGGCCCTAACACTCTCCCTGAAATGCAGCAGCTCTGTCCCTAACGACATCCAGACAGCATCTGAGCCGAGCACCGCGGCCAGTCACTAGTATATTCCAGGGTCACCTGATCAGGCCAGCCAACCCCTGCTATCGACATGTAAGGGCCCCACATGATGCTGGGTGTACCGCAGAGTCTCCTGGCTTGTGATTGGCTGAGTTTATAGGCGCCAAAAATTCAAAATGCGGAAGATGCCATTTTCTCGAGCATGGCGAGATACTCGTCCGAGCAGTGAGCACTTACGAGTACCGTAATACTCGAACGAGCACCAAGCTTGGACGAGCATGCTCACTTATCTCTAATAAAGATACGAATCCAGGAATTATCTTTTTTTTATCAATTCTGTTTTTATTTGTTTGTCTTTTTTTCAGTGATCTGAGCAGTTAACACTTACATGTCACATCTGACATTGTGATTGCTACGGATGTATCGTCAGGTGATCCCTACCAACTAATTTCTCCTAGATAATTTGAATTTTGAGCTTAATGCATACATATAATATAAACCCTTATGAAGGTGGGCGATTATATGGATCCTTGTTGTAAAGATCTGTATTATGGGTATTTATATCATAAAAGTAAATATGACACATAGCTGTTGTGATTTTTCTTTTACCTAAGTTATGATACTTTTTCTTAATATTCAAATTAGTTCTTTGGTGCCATGAGGGCTTCACCGTTGCACTTTTTGCACCCAAACTCAGCTCCTTTCTGTGGTTGGCCTTGCCTTGCCTGCTTTGATTGGCATTCAGCAGGGCCAGAGAGTGGCAACGCAATGAGGGAGGAGCTGGCCACAAAAATAAGTGGAGCTTGGGTGCAACAAGATAAATGGTGACACCCTCATTGCACCAAAAGCCTAATTTGCATATTAAGAAAAAGTATTGTAACTTTAGAATACAGCCTCAGATCAACAAAAGATAAACATGGTTTTAATCAGGTGAACCACAGCTATGTGTCTATGCAAACAGATTGATAGTGAGGCAACTGGTGACAGATTCCCTGTAAAAATAATAAGCTACTGGATATAAAGGAGGTAATGATGATAACAGTTGTGCGCCTTTTATTTTGTGTCTAGTGTAAAACACCTAATTTCACATACCATGTTGACACATAAAAGGCAAATCATCCTTTTTTGTGGGGGACAAAGCATGTCCATGCATTACACTAACAGTCTGCTGATTTCAATAGATACCATGCATTGCCTATTTGTCCTGTGGTGGCACCGCAGAGGAACTGAATCATTGCTTTCAAGATCCCACAGATAAAAGCAAGTTGATGAGGGTCCCAGCGATGCCATGTCTTTTGATGATCTTATTTCTGGTGAAGAAATTTAAAAAAAAAACAAAATCATTACTCACCTCCACTGATCCCCTGTTACTGCTATTCCAACACTGATGTAGTCTCCCCTGGTCTTTACCTCCTGGTTATGGATCAAAAAGCTGGAAATACTTGTAAATATTTTTCTCAGTTAATCAATGCCCCTAAGGGTCACCCACCCAGCCAGTGACTGGCTGAGCATTCCTCTTCTGGCATTTCTGGCAAGCATGGACTAGAAAGTGAGGGGCATTGGAGATTGGAACAGCAGTGGCAGCAGATTTGTAAAGGAGAGTAATGATGCTTACTTTTAACTTTCTGACCTGTATTCTTAAAAAGAAATCTGGAAACCCCTTTAAAGGGAGTCTTTCACTTACTTTGAGCATTTTAGAGTGCTCAGATCGCATTATAGACAGTTTGCACTGCATTGAAATAGTACCTTTCTTGTGTCTGTCCCAAGTAGATATCCTGAAAAAGTACTTTATAAAGTTATGCAAATTAGCAGTCACAAGTGCGAAGGGGAGGAGTTACTGCTGCAAGTGCCCAGATCACCGCTCCCCTTGCAGTCCACTGGCCCTCCCTCCTCTTCTATCTCGTCCTCCTCCTCTGGCGTGGAGATTTTGTGCAAGTGCCTGCCACCGCCGGGCTCGTGCATGCACACTGCTCTGCCCACTATGGGCAGAGGCATTGATCTTAACTGTGTACATACGTGGGCCTGGCGGTGACCAGCACTCATACGAGGTCTCCAAGCCAGAGGAGGAGGATGAAGTAGGAGAGGAGGGCGGGCCAGTGGTCTGCAAGTGGAGCAGTGATCTGGGCACATAGCTGAGGGGCCTGGGCACTTGCGACTGTTAATTTGCATAACTTTATAAACTACTTTTTTCAGGATCTCTACGTGGGACAGACACAACAGAGAGACACTATTTTAATGGGAGGCAAACGTTCAATAACGTGATCTGAGAGGTCTAAACCGCTCAGAGTAGGTGACAGACTCTATTTAAAGGGGTTATCCCATGAATAATGTAAAAAATCAAAATTAGACACTATATAGTACATGGCAATATCTTTCTAACAAAGTTACAACCAGCCCTGTACCTCACATGGATCCAGAGATCTCCACATTCATTGCTCTGCTAGATTTATATCAGACTGACAGCTTGAGGGAGTGTCTTTTCTGCTGCAGCTCAGGGGGCGTGTCTCTGCTCTACCTATCACAGCTCAGGAGGCAGTTGAAAGATGAAACTGAGCATGTGCAGCTTTTTCATGGAGCAGGTCAAAGAAATAAGAAATTAAGTGGCACTATACAAATACATTTTACTGAATGACTGAGTAGTTATACAAAATGTTTAATTACATGCAATTACAAAAGTATTCAGACCCAGGTGCTGGTTTGAAAACTGTAGAATATTTTTCGTGGGACAACCCCTTTAAGTTCTGTCTGATACTGTGAATATTTTTCCAGACCCAACAGTAGACAATTTATCATTAGTATACATGAGATCAAAATAATATTGCTCTCACGAGGGTTCCATCTAACTGGACACCAGGGAATACAGCACCTACATAATTGTTGTTATATTGGCGGTTGGTGCCCTCCTCCTCACACTTCACTGGTACGGTTGCTAGAGTGCTGGCCTTCTCTCCCCTGCTGTTCCCACCACTTTCAGAGCAGTGCTGCTCTGTCCACTACACACAGGTTAAGGTCTGCTCTGCCTTTTACTGCCTGTAGAACATGCATGCTTCCTCTGACTCTTAAAGGGTCTGCGCATGCAATCCAATCTTCCCCAGTATATGGCTGGCCATCTCATGGTATTTAAGGCATCTTGACCTGTGGGAGTCTGAGCAATAGGTTCTAGGTAGACAGTTTCATGCAAGTGTGCTCCACTGTCTTGTACTCCACTCCATCCACCTGTTTCCAGATTTGAGCATTCCCTGCCTGATATGGCCTCTGTCTGATCCTTATTTGGATCCTGTGCTCATAAGCTGGTCTCTTGATCCCTGTAGTCAGCAGTCACTGAATAGAGACCACTCCAAGAGTAATGGCCTGGTGGTTGCTCTGCAGCAGAGTCCAGATTACTGCATGGGGGTTAAAGGGGGAAGACCAGGGGAACCACTTACATAACCTCAGTTGGAGTTACCATAAGTGATAAGTCAAATCTGTTCAGTGGCACAGCCACATCCGCTTCTGTAACAAATGCCACAGGTTATTTTTAAGGTTTGAATTTATGTGCATGACTCATTGGACACTACTTCTTTTTGCTTTTTTTTTAATAATATTTGTCTGGGTTTTTGTCTGAAAATAAAATCTTCAATGAAATGAAATGTCTGCCCTTAGTTCAGTATAAGTCAGGGAACAGCATTGGACAATCAATAGTATTTAAATAGATGAATATGAATAATGAGAAAACGAGAAGCCCATTCTCCTTCCAAAAAGACAAGAGTACTGAGTGCCTCAAGAGAAAATTGTCCTGAGTGGCCTTGGGAGTATCTTTTCTCATTAGAGAAACTATCTAGTATACATGAGAACCACTGTAGTCTAGCCAACGCTGCTCTATGTGTCTGGGAAATATATATGCAAATTAGAATGTCTTATATCTGCTGTCATCAGATAGGCTTAGTGTTTTTTTTTAATTTATTTATTTTTTAAGGACAGCTAATTTGAATATCTTTCCCAGAAACCCAAAGGGAATTCAAAAATTTGCTCATTTCTAGATGAATATTTTCACCCTGTAACAATTTTTACCCTCTTCAAACCTATAGACAGCTAATTTTATTTTGCTTTCACAGTGCTCCCAAACACTGACTAAGAATCATTTATTTATTTCCACTTAAAATCGCCTCTGTCTTCCCTTCTGTTCGGTGTGCAAGGCTTCTGCTCTTATTAAAGTTCTGTTCTCGTGACCTAAGGCAAAGCCAGCTCAGCATTTTCTAGAGGCATGGTCCATTCTGCTGTGAAATATCCTGAATCATTTTATTGATGTCACTCAAGAGACGTCTGACTGACATCTTGCAACAAGCTATAAAAGATCACTTTCTAGGGATATTCTTGCTATAAATGCATGTCTGTACACTCACTCGCAATGTGCACCAGTACTTCAGGTTATCACTGCAGTCATATGTGGTCGTATGTCTAACCTATGTATGGTCAATGAAGCACATTATAGAATCCTTAAACAGAACCCTTCAACCCATCAAAGCCATAGGCACAAGGATGAATTGGGCCACCTTTGTGACTGGTGGTGTGATACTGACAGGCACATTGAGGATAAAGCTAGTCATTGTGCCTTCTACACCTATCAGTCAGATAGACCACAGCAGATCTACAGAGATGCTGCTCCACTTGATGTGGGAACATGGGCTATGTGAGTATTCTATTTGGGGACACTAAAGAGTCACTGTATTTTGTTGGAACACATTAGGGCACATTATACTGCGTTTTGAGCACCTAAGGAGACATACTGAGCAGAAGTACACAACCTACATTCGACAGAAACTGCCCTCACCAAAGTGACAAATTACCTCCTGACAGCAAAACGAAATGGTGACTATTCTCTGCACGTTCTCCTTTACCTCTCTGCAGCTTTTGACACGGTAGACCACCATCTCCTACTCACCATGCTCCAGATTATTGGCCTAAAGGACACTGCCCTCTTCTGGTTTTCTTCTTATCTCTCTGGTCGCTCTTTCAGTGCATCATTCTCTGGCTCCACTTCTTCTCCTCTCTCTCTCGCTGTTGGGGTTCCTCAGGGTTCATCCCTGGGCCCTCTCCTCTTCTCTCTCTACACAGCCCCAATTGGACAAACAATCAGCAGATTTGGTTTCCAGTACCATTTCTATGCTGATGAAACACAACTATACACTTCATCCCCCGACATCACCCCTGCTGTATTATAGAACACCAGTGACTGTCTGTCTGCTGTCTTTAACATCATGTCCTCTCTCAATCTGAAACTAAATCTTTCAAAAACTGAACTTCTTGTGTTCTCTCCATTTACTAACCTACCTAAACCTGATATCTCCCTCTTAGTGTGCAACATCATCATTACTCCTAGGCAGCATGCCCACTGTCTTGGTGTGACGTTTGACACTGATCTTTCCTTCACCCCCTATATTCAGTCTCTGACCTGCTCATGTCGCCTGCACTTCAAAAACATCTCTAGAATCCACCCCTTTCTCACTATGTAAATAACAAAAACTCTCATCGTTGCCCTGATCCATTCCCGCCTTGATTATTGTAACACACTATTAATTGGCCTCCCCCTCACCAGACTCTCCCTTCTCCAATCTATTCTCAACACAGCAGCCAGAGTCACCTATCTGTGAAACCGCTATTCTGATGCCTCCACCCTGTGCCAGTCATTGCACTAGTTGCCCATACAGTACAGAATCTAATTTAAACTGCTTGTCCTCACCCAAAAAGCTCTCCACAATGCTGCACCCCTACATCTCTTTCATTATCTCTGTCTACCACCCAACCCGTGCTCTCCACTTAGCCAACGACTTACGACTAATTTTTACCATAATTTCAACCTCTCATTCCCGGCTACAAGACTTCTCCCGAGCTGCACCAGTTCTCTGGAATGCTCTACTCCAAGAAATTAGGCTAAACCACAAAATACACAGTTTTAAGCACTCCCTCAAAACTCATCTTTTTAGGTTGGCCTATCACATCCCCTGATCTAACGCCGCTCCATATATAGACCATCTATCATTTCCTGAACCTGATCCTCTACCAGATGCTCTACCAAATTCTCCACCGCACCCAGAAGCACTTCATATATGGCTGCTGACTGGCTCATACGGCTCTATATCTGCTCCCCTATTTTCCCAAGATGGCTGGACCATTGTATAAAACAAGCATTTTTACCTTTTGTGTCACCCCTATCTCCTCATAGATTGTAAGCTCTTGCTAGCAGGGCCCTCATTCCTCTAGTTGTAAATTTTGACATGTCTGTTACCATGTTATTTATGACTGTTTGTACATGAACCCCTGAATTGTAAAGCGCTGCGGAATATGTTGGCGCTATATAAATAAAAATGATAATTATTGTAATTATTATAAGGTGGCATTATACCGAGTAGAGGGGCACATAAGGGGTCACCATATTAGCTGATAAAGGTCAGAGCTTGGCGGTGCAACAGGGTTCCCCAGAAATAACTTTTTTTGAGGCCACAGAAATGCCAAATCCACCCCTGTATACTCAATGTATTCTGTGATGATATTTTAATGTAGAGACTGTAATACACAATAGGCAAAAGCAGCCCATTTAGCAACCTCCGAGTGGCCCCAATTGGGCATCACTGGTCTAGACTGTGTCCAGTATATACACACACAGTATATATAGTATATAAAATTTGTTTCAAGAAACAGCAGTACATCTGACCAAGGGCTGTGTCCGGCATTGTAGCAAGTTGATCCTGCAAAGCTGCAATATCACACGGATTTCCCTAATCTTGGACTACCCCTTAAAGTTTATTTCTCCATTTTGTAAATACCAAATGTGTTTACCCTTACCTTTCCACAATACAAATTCTGTACATTATCACAACATACAAAACCCTCCACAGGCTGCAATGCACATTACAACCACTCGGTGGCCACATACGGACACATATAGCATAAATAAGTTCTGACAGAGCAATACAAGACCATGTTTTTTTTTTGTTGTTTTTTTCAAAGCAGCTCATCTCCTGCTCATATCTCAGGATATGTTGAGCCAAAAGAAGAATAAGAAATAACACATCTGTAGAAGACAAGGGATGACCAGACCACATTTTGATTTAGGAGCCACATGCTGACTTCAAAACTTGTTTGTGAAGCTTGTGACTTCCCAACTGCATCAACAATAGATCCCTTCTCTCATTGCTATGTAACTAATTTTGTATGTAATTCTGTTCAGTGGACACCAATGCAAGGGCAATTCCAATTACTGTTCTGGCAACACTATTCTGCCAGTGAGCACTGCAGTGTAAAAATACTGTATGGTGGCACCACAATGACAAGGCAATCAGAGAATACAAACACACACAAAAAATGGTTATGGGGTGAAGTGTATCACAGGGAAATGGGGAAATGTGTTATGTTGGTTGTGACTTTCCCAGCAATGACAGCTGTTTACTGGGCGGCAAAAGAAGAGAAGCTGTCCTGGGACATCCCCTTTAACAACAATTGCATTTGAAATGTGAAATCCACAATTCATCAGTTTTAAATTAAATAATTTGGCTTACTGAACTACATTCAGGGGAAATTCCTGCTGATTTGTGAATTGTGTTCATTATCAGCAATGTGTGTTCATGTCCCTAGGTCCTATGTATAATAATTTGTACACACACATGGAGATGTAACACAGTCTGCTGCAAGCACTGGTGCATGAGAAGACAATATGCTTCACAAGCCAGATCCTAATGTCTTCATTAACAATGCGTATACTGTAACTGTATTCAACATGTATTGTGCAACAGGTGCAGTCATGAAAGAGCAAATCCCAACTCATATAGTGATGGCATATCGTTATGATATATAGTCACTTCATAATCAATTGGGGGCACCCTTTTGGATCCCCATGATCCTGACAATGATGTTGCTACAATGCTGGTGTAGACCTGCACCTCCTTTACTTTTTTCCCTGCACCTCGGTGCCCTGACCACCTATTGTGCAGGGTTCTACACTGCATCCTCATTGAAGCAAATGGTGCAACTGCAGTTCCCTGAGGATTTGGGTGGCTGCTATACCAGGGATGCAGCCCCCTTCACTTGCAGAATCAGTGGGAATCCGAGAGCCCCCATCATCCTCAATGGATGGCATTTAGTTGCCATATGCCACGGATGGCCAACTTGCGGCTCCCCAGCTATTTTAAAACGACTTCCACCAACTTCCACCATGCCATGCTATAGGCAGTTGGAGAGCCTCAGTTTGGCCATCCTTGTCATATGCCACCACTTTATAAGATGGATATACCCCTTTGAAAGAAATTATCATTCTCTTGTGCTCCTTTTAAAGTAAATGCCCACCATTGAACATGTTTATAATCTAAGTTCTAAGAACAGTGGGTGTGAAACCGCTATGTCCATCAATCGGTTAGACTTTTGGCTCATCCTAAGGTTGTTATCAAAACAGTCCCCTGGTTTTCACCTTTTAACCCCCTATAGAGAGATCTGGACTTTGCTGCAGGGGTACCACTATTCCACTAACTCTTGGAGTAGTTCCTTTGTGGTTGATAGCTGACCCACAGCTCAGAGACACCGAGCATAGAGGGATCAGTCAAATCTATAGTCAGGGACAGACTGAGGTCAGGGCAGGCAGAGTACATGCAAATTCATGAAACAAATCTGAGGTCAGTACATGGCAGACAAAAGGAACAGCACACCTTCACAGGAACTAGCAACCTAAATACCCTCCAGTGTAAAGCAGTTGGCTTGTGAATATTGGTATGCTGGGACATTAGCCATTTAAGGGCCAGGGAGGGTGTACCCCCTATAAGATCATGGATGAAGCCTAGGAATCAGGATCTAAATGCAGTTTCCAGTGGGGGACACAGAAATTTGGCAGCCAGGATCACTGCTGGAGGGCAGCAGAAGACTAGAGGGACCCAGCTGCCATACCGCAAGAGCAGGGGGAGTGATGTGGTACCCTCTCTGCCTTGGATAGCGGTACGGTGGCAGGCACGGAGCATTAAGTAATGTACTGATCTTTCTGAGCTGATTCATAGTCTTTATAAGGGTCAGAGCTCTATTTTTATAATATGGAGTTCCGAATAACCTACATTGATATATAAGTAAAGGACACCTACCCACCTTTTTTGTTTTTGTTTTCTATGGGCACAGGTTAGGACTATTAAGGTTGTGGATTGTAGTACTAAAACAGGTCATCAAACTTAAGTTTGTTAACTCCAGAAAAAACAAAAAGCAAAACACAGCTTAGGGGCGATCAAAATATAGTGTGGAAATATATGAGCGGACAGTGCAGAGACCTTTCTGAAGATATTTTTATACCTAGGCCTGTAGCCAGAGGGAATCCTCTATGGCTAGAGGAAAGAAGGTTTCACCATCAACATAGACAAAGATTCTTTACTATAAGAGCAGTGAGGCTATGGAACTCTCTGCTGAGGAGGTGGTGAATGCAAATTCACTAAAATAACTCAAGAAGGGCCTGGATGTATTTCTCAAATGCAAAAATATACAGTGTTTCTCCAAAAATAAGATATGGTCTTATGTTATTTTTTCCTCTGAAAAAAGTGCTAGTGCTTATTTTCGGGGTAGGGCTTATTTAGTGGTGTAGTGTCAGTGGGTGTTACTGGCACTCTCTCTCTCACATTCTCTCTGAGGCAATTGCACTGTGCCTTATCTCTCTATCTCCTCTCTGCACTTGGGAGGCGGGACTCTGGAGCCACTCTGGCAGTGGTACCGTACTCTCTCTATGGTATCTCCTCTCAGGAGGCAGGACACGGGAGGAAGTAGACTGGGTGAGTGGATTCTACCATCCTAGCGCTGGAGGCACTCACTGTATCTAGGGCTTATATTTGGAGTAGGGCTTATATTTTAAGCCTACTCCAAAAACCCTGCAAAATAGCGCTAAGGCTTATTTTCGGGGTTGGGCTTATTTTTGGAGAAACAGGGTAGCAGATTATGGGTACTAGATGGGATGTTGATTCAGAGAAATTATTCTGAGCCAGATTTGGAGTTGGGAAGGAATTGTTCTCCAGTTGTCATCTGACTCACAGGTTTTTTTTTTTACTTCCTCTGAAACAACACTGTAGGACTATAGGTTGGACTTGACAGATCTGTATCTTATTCCAACCTTACGAATTGTATAACTTGATGCCAATAAACGTGATGTTTTTTTTTTCCTGATTCTATGTAGCACCCAGGGGCGGACATACTGCCTGTGCAGTCGGTTAGGCTGCACAGGGGCCCAGGGCCGGAGGAGGGCCCTTTCTTACCGGCGGCAGGGCAGGTAGAGATGAGCGCTTCCATTGTGGAAGCGCTCATCTCTATATTCATCTGTATCGCTGTCCTTAGGACGGCGATACAGATGGATAATGCGGGGCAAGGGAGGGAGAGGCGTCTCCCTTCCCCGTTCCTCTGATAGGCTGCAGGCACTAGGCCTGTAGCCTATCAGAGGCCGGCACAGGCGGCGCGATGACATCATTGTGCCGCCTGAGCCATACAGCGCTGGACACAGGCCGGAAGAGGCCTGCATCGTATCGCTGAGAGAGGCAAGGAGGTAAGTATAAGTGTTTATTTTTTTGATTTAAGCTTTGCTAAATGAACTATCTGGCACACAGTGGGGGCACTATGGAGGAGGAGCACTATGGGGGCCACAATGGAGGAGGAACACTATGGGAGCCACTATGGAGGAGGGGCACTATGGAGGAGGAGCACAGTGGGGGCACTATGGAGGAGGAGCACTATGGAGGAGGAGCACAATGGGGGCACAATGGGGGCACTACGGAGGAGGAGCACAATGGGGGCACTATGGAGGGCACTATGGAGGAGGAGCACAATGGGGCACTATGAAGGAGGAGCACTATGGGGACACTATCTAGGAGGGGCACTATCGGGGCCCTATCATATATACTGGCTCACATGGGGGGCACTATGGATGAGGAGGGGCACTATGGGGCCCCTATCTTGTATACTGACACACATGGGGGTTACTATGGAAAAGGAGGGGAGAGGAGCACTATGAGGGCATCTACTGGGAGTCCTATCTTATACACTGGCACACATGAGGGCACTATGGAGAGGGAGGAGCACTATGGGGGCCCTATCTTATATACTGGCAGACATGGAGGGCACTATGGAGAAGGGGGGAGAGGAGCACTATTGGGGTCATTGTATAGGGGCACTAAGAGGGTTTTTTAGGCACACAGTAGGGGGCATTGCCACACATTATTAGGGCACAATGGGGACATTGGCTGGCCGGGGGCACTCATTATTTCTATTGGTGGGACTATGGGGAGCACTATTTTTACGGTGGGGGGCACAGTATCAGCTTAGCACAGTTATTTTTGGGGAACATTTTGGTTATAATTTAGTGTCGGGGACACTATTTCCTGGGTGCAGGGAGGGAGAATGATGGGAAAGTAGAAAACTAAGATGTCTATTTGTCAAACTCCACAGAGAGAAGAGATGGCTGGAAGAAATCATCATGGCAGTCGGTCTGAAAGGAGAAGATGAGGAAAGAGAACATCTACATCTAAGAAGACGTCACTGGATGTACGAGGTAAGGGGCACTGTATTAGGCTACTTTCACATTTGAGTTAGTGATTCTGGCAGGCTGTTCCAGCAGAGAACAGCCTTCTGGAATTCACCGGCTCCGGCTCTACTGGATGCAGAATGCCTTCCGGCCCCATGAACTATAATGAGGTCTGGCAGAGATCCGGCCACAATCTGGCAAAAATGCCGAGAATCAACGGGACTCAGCATGCCTGAGTTTGTGTCCGGCCAATTTCTTGCATTCTTTGACAAATCAGGTGGCTGGAGCTTAGTGCTGCATGTGTGAAAGTAGCCTTACCCTATGTGTTTTGTATCGCTGTATGTAATTGTATGTAATGTTAGGACACCATAGGTTAGGTTGAGAATTTGGTTTGGGAAAGGCGGGGGGTTAAGGATGGGGGGGCCCAGACACATTCCTTGCACAGGGGCCCTCTGCTGTCTGTGTCCGCCCCTGGTAGCACCTACAGTATAAGACAGTTCTACATATCCAATATTCAAGAACATAACTGCTTCTCATGTCCACAGGTAGCATACTCTGCAGTTCGCTTACTAGAACATTATTTCCAGTTAGATCTTCCCCACTGAGGACCTAGCTACATCATCCAGACCTAAACGAGCATTAAAATGCTGAGGGAGCCACAGGCTTTACAATTTTTTTCGACATATTACCGTATTTGGGGAGTGAAAAGATGAGGAAACACAAGGCGTTAAATGGCCTGGAAGAAACTGTTCATTTATGTAGAGAAAGATTGAAAATAAAATAAAAAGTCTTTCCATTAGCGAAATTCCCAGACGGTGCATATTAATTTAAAATAATTGTAATACTAAATGTAAAAAAGTGACACTTCTGTGGGGAATTGTAGTAAGGAAAGGAACAGCTTGCTTTTTTTAACCTGCAGTGAGCCACTTATCCATTAACTTCTCTAATTGCCAGTCTGCCAGGTAGCTACACGGTTAAGCCATCATCCTCTCCACCCTGCAGAGAAAAGCTGATTTCCTACATTATGTTTTGTGATAACAATTTACAATATGTCATTCTAATAAAAGCACCTTTTCCTTTCTTTTAGGTATTGTAAGATGCCGCAAAAACGCTAATAATCCAGTCAATAATCCACACACAAGTTTCCCGAACCTCTAACTGGCTCTCTTAAATTTGAGGATTAAAAAGAGGTAGAGTTTTTTTAGGATTAATTTCTGGGGTCACTTGGTGTGTAATGTTGAAATGTAATGACATAGTTACTCTTTTTAGCTATGGGAGTGCTCTCTTAGCTTAAAGGATTTAGCCCATCTGGACATTGATGGCATATTGCTACCCACTCCTATGTCCATAACAGGACTCCCGAAGCGAACAGAAAGCAGTCGTACATGCAAAATAACCCTTTTTTCACTGCTATGGGAGTTTCAAATAGATGTGAGCACTGACTTGGCTATTTCCGCCAGTTCTAGCGTGGTATATGGAGAAGTGGACCCGCTTGCACTGTGCTCTCCATTCACTACTATGGGCCTTCCACAAATAGCCATGGGTGATAGCTTTGCTATTTTCAAAACTAACAGAGATAAATTAATAACAGCTCGGTTCGGGAGCCCCGATCTCAAGATATGAATAGGTCCCAGAGGTGGGACTTGAACCTTTCTGACATTGATGGCATATTCAATCAATGTCTGATATGAAAATACCCCTTTAAAGGGTTTCTGTCACCAGTTTTTTCGGTATGAATCAGGCTGACATTAGAGATGTACTAATATCACCTGATTCCAAATATATATCTGTTTTATTTACTGGTGCCCCGATTTTTATATAAAATGAACTTTTATTTTATGCTAATAAGGCCTCTAGGTGCAAGGGGCGTTACCCCTGCTCCTAGAGGCTCTGTTGATTGACAGGACCAGGCAGAGAAGAAACCCTCCATTCACCATAGCTTGCAAGGACCTTCAATTATGTCATGACCATGTGATCAGTCACATGGTTAGGATCACACAAACAGCCTGTCTCCTCCTAAACCATGTGACTGATCACATGGTCATGACATCATTGAAGGTCCTTGCAAGCTATGGTGAATGGAGTGTTTTTTGTCTGCCTGGTCCTGCCAATCAACAGAGCCTCTAGGAGCAGGGGTAACGCCCCTTGCACCTAGAGGCCTTATTAGCATAAAATAAAAGTTCATTTTATATAAAAATGGGGGCACCAGTAAATAAAACAGATATATATTTGGAATCAGGTGACATTAGCACATCTCTAATGTCAGCCTGATTCATACCGAAAAAACTGGTGACAGAAACCCTTTAAGGAAGAAGTTTCCATGATAATGCTATATTTTAAAACTTTAGGGGGACACCTTTGAGGACACTTTGTGCTGAAATCCATGTATTTTTTAGCTTGAAATTATTCTTGTAATTGAGTTTTATTAAATCTTTGCTCCATTTGTCTTCTGAAGTCTATGTGTATTCTGACACATTGCAGGCTGCTCAGTCCAGTTTAGCATGAATTACAACAGAGAGATCTTTAATGGCTCAATCTGCAGCAATTATTTCTGTTCTCCTGAATGTTCATAGAACTAGGGTTTACATACTAAGCCATCACATAGTTCACCTGATGGAGTTTACATCAAACAGGGCTGGACAGCATGAATGGATGACAAGACATGCAGGCTGCAGTACACAAATATTTGAAATATTTTTGATAAACTAAAACCCATTTACAAAAAATATTTTAGGCAAAAGTATGCGCTTCAGCCAAAACAAAATTTCCCAAAGATACCCATAGAATTTAAAGCATGTCTGTCAGGTATACGAGACACATGCTGAGCATGATGATATATTGTTTTCTATTATTGAACTCAGTGAGGGGCATTTATCAAGACTGGTATTCCTATATGCATGTCTTAATCTTCTGAGTACTGGAGTGAGAGCCAAGAGGCTTAATAAATTAGTCATATCTCTGGCACTCGATGCGCCAAAAATGTAAATCAACACCTGGTGGGGGCTGGCGTAGACTTCAGCTATAACTTATGCTAGATCCTGGCATAAGTTATAGTAAACCTTGAGGGTCATGTGAAGCCCTGCTAGGTCCCACCCTTTTTTCACCACTTTAGAAACTTGGATAAAAGCTCAAAAAGCTGCAAATTAAGGCACATATAAGCTTGTGACTTTTTTTTTTTACATAAAAACTTTACTAAATGCCCTTCAGTATCTTCATGACAACACCTGCTTAAATTCTTCCAGGACTCACTGAGAAATCCTGAGAGTCCTGTTGGCCCCGCCCACAAGCAGTGATTGACAACTAATCCTATATACAAAACTGTCAATCACTGCTTGTGGGCGGGGAAACAGGAATTACAGGCTTTCTCTATGAGTCCTATTTCTACAGCAATATAATGTTAATATTTATATTTTATTAATCTGAACAGACTACAGGTTAATGTATTATGTTGCCAATACTTTCATGACCAAGCCAATTTCAACTTCAATGTTTTTTTGTAGGACGAGTTGTATTTTTTTGACAGACCCATTTAATATTCCATAATGTATTGAGAAAATATATATAAAAAAATAATAATAATAGTAATAGTAATAATAATAATAATAATAATAATAATAATAATAATGCTAAAACATAATTCTATCATTACTTTCTGTGTTTTTCCTTTACTATTTATTGGGCGGTAAAAATGACATAACAACCCTAATTCTATATAATTTTTATATAATAGAAGCAATCCTTCACAACCAGCATTCTCCCACTGCCTCACCACTCAGATGCTGTGATTGCTATTGACTGTGGCATCCAAGAGTTTGAACATCCAGGATCAAAATGATCTCCTATCCCAATCACTGCAGGTGGGTGTCCACCGTATATATGTGGAGAGGACTCACCTCATCGCACTTCGGTAAAATACATTTACGCCACAGTGTAAAAGGGGGGAAGCAGTAGAATTTTTCTTTAGGTACAGAAGAAGAATTCTATGTTAATTCTAATCTGAGAGATTTGGAAAAGGAGCTCTGGAGCGTTACTTTTCTAATGTAATTTTCATTTTCAGAATTGCCATAGCAATAACTGTAAAACATCAGTCTATAGGAAATGATAAAATGCTCAACAGCTTATCCAGTGTCCAAGTCTATTTTCAGATTACAAAGTGTTCTGGTAACCCACAGCGGCCACATTGTGGTAATGCTTTCCATAGATTTGGCTTGCGGTAGAAATACATTGTTATAGGTATTAGCTGGGGCTGGATTTCACAAACGGTTTACATCGTGGCCATTAACTGAAGAATTTATAAATCATCTCTGCTATACAAAATGAAAGCGATGGGAGCGCTTTGGGATTTTATGGAAGGAGCTGCACTGACGTTACTGCTTATTATTTCTAATTAGTTATTCATAGTGAATAAATCATAAACTTATCTACTGACTTTTTTTTGATACTTTAGATTTTAGGATCAAGCAATATTTGCAAAGTTGGACATACCATTTAAAGAGCACCTTCCAGGATCCCCATTAAACTAGGCATACTGCCTGGTAGGGTTGATCCTGTTTATATAAAATGATATCTGTCTTATTCTTTATGCAAACAAGGGAGTCATTTTTCTCAGCTTTCCGATGCTGGCCATGCTCCTAGGTGCACTGAGGCCCTCATTTGCATAAATAATAAATGTCCTTTTTCTTGGGAACGCCAAAACGTATTTTCGCTAAACAATTATTATGTTAATCAGCAGGAACAGCTATTCCAGGTCATATCCCTGGTTTAGTAGGGTTGATCCTCGTTTAAGAGGTTATGCCAGGATTGATTAATATACAGTAGTACATGACAATCTCCTTCTACCAAAGCTAGAAACATCCCTGGCCTTTACCTCAAATGGATCTACAGATCTCCCCATCCATCACTTCACACAGGGGCATACATAGAAATCATGGGGCCCCATAGCAAAACTTAGAATTGGGCGCCCTCCCCTCTCCCCAATAAAAAGTACAGCATACAAGTTTCGGGTTATCTAAGAATTCCGTTATGGATTCCGCTACCATTCCACTAAATTATGGTGTGTGGTAGCGGAATCCATAATGGAATTCTTAGATAACCCAAACCTTGTACGCCGAACTTGAACACACAAGTTCACTAAAAACTTATAATAATACATAGACATATACTTGAAATTCTGAGGGGAATTCAGTCCCTGCCCCTCATTGCCCTATTAGAAATAGTAATAAGGCAATAAGGGACATGGACTGGACCCCCTTCAGAATTTCAAGTATATGTCTATGGGAGTTTGAAGTATATATATATATATATACTAGCAGAAAGACCCGGCTTCGCCTGGGTATATTTCATCTATTTATTTAATGTTTCTGTGTGTCGTTGCAGAAAGAAAGTCAATGCAGCTGACAGAAATTGATTTTTACCTTCATTTTTTCAATCCCTATTGGCTGCGGAGTGGGAGGGGGTGTGGTTTAATGGGACACGGGGGGGGGGGTTTAAGTCCTTCATTTCAGGGTGGCCTGAATTATAGGTTAATGCCATGGTAATTTGAGGAAACACATGGATAGCAGTGGAAGAAAACATTGCTTTGCGCGGGTATATTTAATCTATTTCATTTAATGTTTCTGTGTGTCGTTGCAGAGAGAAAGTCATCCTCCCTCCCATCCCTGCAGCTGACAGATGTTGATTTTTACCTTCAATTGTTCAATCTCCATTGGCTGCGGAGTGGGAGGGGTCATGGCCTGACTGAGTCGGGGGCGTGACGTTGCAAGACCTGGGGCGGGGTTTTAAGTCCTTCTTTTGATGGTGGCCAGAATTACAGGTCGATGCCATGGTAATTTATGAGGACACGCCATGGGTAACAGTGGAAGAAAACATTGCTTTGCACGGGTATATTTAATCTATTTCATTTAATGTTTCTGTATGTTGTTGCAGAAAGAAATCCAACTTCCCTCCCACCCCTGCAGCTGACAGAAGTTGATTTTTACCTTCATTTTTTCAATCCCCGTTGGCTGCGGAGTGGGAGGGGGCGTGGCCTGACAGAGTCGGAGCGTGGTTTCGCGAGATCTGGGGCGGGGGTCAGAGTGGCATGAATTACAGGTCGATGACATGGTAATTTATGGGGACCCGCAATGGGTAGCAGTGGAAAAAAACATCTTTTATTAGTACTGAATGGTCGTAGTCTAAAATTAGTCAATTTCATCTACGATTTTTTTGTGTCGTTGCAGAGAGAAATTCACCCTCCCACCCCTGCAGCTGATTTTTTTCAATCCCCGTTGCCAGCGGAGTGGGAGGGGGCGTGGCCTGGCAGAGTTGGGGGTGTGGATTATCAAGATGCTTCGAACGGTTGTAGTCTGAAATTAGTCTATTTCATCTAAAATTTTGTGTGTCATTGCAGAGAGAAATTCACCCTCCCACCCCTGCAGCTGACAGAAGTTTATTTTTCCCTTCATTCTTTCAATCCCTGTTGGCTGCGGAGTGGGAGGGGGCATGACCTGACAGAGTCGGGGGCGTGGATTAGCAAGACGCTTCACATGGGTGTATTTAATCTATTTCATTTAATGTTTCTGTGTGTCATTGCAGAAAGAAAGTCAACCTCCCACCCATCCCTGCAGCTGACAGAAGTTGATTTTTACCTTTATTTTTTCAATCCCTGTTGGCTGCGGAGGGGCAGGGGGCGTGGCCTTACAGAGTTGGGGCGTGGCTTAGCAAAGCGCTTCACATAGGTGCATTTAATCTATTTCATTTAATGTTTCTGTGTGTCGTTGCAGAATGGCTGTGGAGTGAGAGGGGGCGTGGCCTGACAGATATGGGGCGTGGCTTAGCAAAAGGCTTCGAACGGTTGTAGTCTATAATCAGTCTATTTCATCTAAAATTTTTGTGTGTCGTTGCAGAGAGAAATTCACCCTCCCACCCCTGCAGCAAACAGAAGTTTATTTTTACCTTCATTTTTTAAATTCCCATTGGCTGCGGAGTGGGAGGGGGCGTGACCTTACAGAGTTGGGGGCGTGGATTAGCAAGACGCTTCGCATGGGTGTATTTAATCTATTTTATTTAATGTTTGTGTGTGTTGTTGCAGAAAGAAAGTCAACCTCCCACCCATCCCTGCAGCTGACAGAAGTTGATTTTTACCTTTATTTTTTCAATCTCTGTTGGCTGCGGAGTGAAAGGGTGTGTGGCCTGACAGAGTTGGGGGTGTGGCTTAGTGAGACCTGGGGCGGGGGTTTTAAGTACTTCTTTTAGGGTGGCCTGAATTAAAGGTCAATACCATGCTTATTTATGAGGCCACGCAATGGGCAGCAGTGGAGGAAAACATCTTTTATTACTACTGAACTGTAGTAATAAAAAAAAAACATAAGTTATATTTATGGTAACCGGAATACCTTTAACAGTGTCAGTGAATAGAAATGGATGAGATCCTCAGCTGCTGATAATTACCTGGTTGTTATGGAAACCTGCCCTCCCTGTGTGGCTTTGCAGAGAATGGCAGTTGGAGTTTAAAACCAAAGTTCCCAGTTGTAATGTTGGCTAATGGAGATCATATTTTGGGAATATTTCAGGAACGGTATGTCCTAGAGCAGTGATTTTCAACCAGTGTGCCTCCAGCTGTTGCAAAACTACAACTGCCATCATGCCCAGGCAGCCTACAGCTATCAGCCTACAGAAGGGCATGGTGGGAGTTGTAGTTTTGCAACAGCTGGAGGCACACTGGTTGAAAATCACTGTCCTAGAGAGATGAGACCTGGTCTAAAACCTTCCCGGACACCTGATGTACCTGTGTGCAGAATTTGGTGAAAATCGGTCCAGTAGTTTGGTTGCGCATAGAGAACAGACAGACAGACAGACAGAAACTCATTTTTATATTATTAAGAGATGTATTTGCACAAGGTAAACACAGGCCATATCCTTAGCCACCACTAGATAGGGCTCGTTCAGTTCACTATATAAAGGATTGGCAGAACATTCTAGAGCAGGGATGCTCAACCTGCGGCCCTCCAGCTGTCGTAAACCTACAACTCCCACCGTGACCTGCTGTAGGACGAAAGCTGTAGGCTGCCAGGGCATGCTGGGAGTTGTACTTTTGCAACAGCTGGAGGGCCGCAGGTTGAGCCTCCCTGTTCTAGAGTCAGTCTAGGTTGAGTGTGCAAGAATTGAGTTCAGTAATCCAGCCTAGCAAGGGCTAGGAGAATGAAGAACATGTATATATCTGACATCCCAACTCATCCTGGACCTCATACCACCCAGACAGCACACCAGATGCAAAGACCCGTAGATATAACCAGTCTTAACTCTACAGCAACCGTGTTCCGGAGAAGCCTCCAGTGCCAGAGAACACCAAAACACAGTTTGGCCCACTGTGGAAAATCTCTGCATTACAAGGTGGAAGAGCGGTTTATCAACCTGTTCAAATAATCCTGAAGAAGCGTGCCATGGAGGGGAACACTTTTATTGGTTACGAGATCTTCCCCAAAGTGAAGTATTACGGATGTTAAAGCACAAGTCAGTTAACAAAGTGCACAGTAAGTACAATTACTTCAGATTTAAAGACACTCCTCTTGGCCTATGATTACCTGTGCAGTGGTAAGGAATGTAACATCTGAGGAGACTGTATTTCTTCTGTAACATCAGCCGGTCCATTACAAGTAAGACCTGTCCTGAACTGTCCGCATTTGAATTCTTCAGTAAAGAACCGTTCTGCTGAACAAATGTTTCATCATTGCTTCCTGCACTACATTTACACCTCAACAATGTTGGCATCACTACAACAGGGACCCTGCCTTGCATAGTAAAACCATCAACAACATGGACCACCAACAAGCAGGAGGATCCCAAGAACTGGAGTGTGCCCCAAAGGGAAGAACCAGTGCACTCTTCCTGTAACTGCTTGAGCCCAATGAGTTTCAGAACCATGGGTAGAACTACTACTACACTCATCCAGCCACATCTACACTCACACACCTGTGGCACTATGCATCTCTCCCTATCACAGCACAGGGGGTGTTTCCTTTCTCGGGTGTGTGTCCTTTCTATTTCAACTCTCTCCCTCTCATAGCTTCTTACAGTAGATATGGCAGGTGGCAGTTGAAGAATGGAACTGTGCATGTGTGACCGCATTAGTAGATGTAAGTACAGAGTAAATACAAGGGGGCTCCAATATATAGAAGTAAGGAGAATATCTCGCAACTAGAGCATATTTAAAAGGTAGTCTTTCAAGTTTTTTTCACCTATATAACTAACAGCACTGCCCCACAGAAGATTGCATACATACCCCAGACATACCTGCGTGTACTCAGTGTCTGCATTACATGTCCAGGAAAAGCACTTTTGTTCTGCTGGAAAACAGCTCCCAAGTGCCCAGCTAAAAGTGAAATTAAAAACAGCTTTCTCTCCCGACTCAATTTCTAACAGCTATATCTTCTGATATACTGGATAGAATGCTGATTCTAGTAGCTTTCAAAGAAGGTCAGAAACATTTTTCTATCTGCTACCAATCCCAAGATATGATCAGCTAAAGAAACCCTCCCTTCTTCAGTCTGTTTGCAGCAGCAGAGCTGGGCACTTGGGAGCTGTTTTCCTGCAGAATAAAAGTGCTTTTCCTGGACATGGAATACAGACACAAAGTGCACACAGGTATGTCTGGGATGTGTCTGCAATCTTCTGTGGGGCACTGCTGTTAGTTATATTGATGAAAAACAGTTGGAAGACTCCCTTTAAACAGAAAGAAAATCCCAAAAAATTACATTAAAATATTATTTCCTATAGAACATAGAAGAAGAAGAATATAGACACAACCTCTTTAACTCTTCCGAAAGAACACTAGGGATGCCATGTAAATGAATGGACACATATAGTAACACTGAGGCTCTTAATCATATCCTGTAGATTTGTTAGTAACATATTCCATCCTGTAGTCTGGATTCACATTTCTACCTATATAACTCAATCAATGCATCCTCTCTGAGTCCCTGAGTGGAAACGGATTATAATTGCATCTCCCACTTGTAATTGTCTATATATTCTTTGTACTTTGTGTAAAAACACAGGAAAAAAAAAAGTGCAATCAGTATGAATGCTGACACTGTAATAACACTAAGTGTTAACGTAATTGTAAAGGAAAAATGCGGGAGCAATTAGTAATTTCATTTCTTTTCTTAATGAGAAGTATAAGAGAATTATTGATGATTAAGTGTAGGATTTGTGCACTCATGTTATTTTTGAGAAGGCCGTTATGAAGTGTCCCTGTGACCCATAACACAATGTAATAAATGATTTCATTCTGAAACTCGAATGTTTTATCTTTGGAATGATGTTAAAGAGAATATATCATCAGTAGAGATGAGCGAGCACTAAAATGCTCGGGTGCTCGTTATTCGAGTCGAACTTTTCCCGATGCTCGGGTGCTCGTTTCGAGTAACGAACCCCATTGAAGTCAATGGGAGACTCGAGCATTTTTTGCAGGGGACCAAGGCTCTGCCTAGGGAAGGCTGGGTGAAAACCTGGAAACCTCAGAAAATGATGGAAACACCACGGAAAGGGACAGGAAACAGCAGGGGCAGCATGCATGGATGCCTCTGAGGCTGCCTAATCCCACCATTACCCCAAATTCTCAGGCAACAGCCTGGTGGTTACCCTCATGGCAATTGTGCTCACCCAGACCAAGAAAGGCGAGGCAAATACCCATCACATGTTAGGGAAGCACCCAACTAGGTGCAACGAAGGTCCATCACCGCCTGCAGGTGACA
>ONZH01005054.1:0-69205 GCA_900303285.1 Rhinella marina
TTTCCGTGTTCGAAAAATCCATCAAATATAGGGTCCCAAGATAGGGGACGTATACGGTATTAAACTGAGAAGAATTGATACCATACGGGTTAAAGCAACAGTTTTCCCAAATCCTTCCGGCTGTTGTCACCACCACACATGCTAGCCCAGGGGGCACTCCTCTGGCTCTTCCAGCAAAACCTCCTTCCCCCCCACCTACATGCCCTCTCTCCAAACAATTTTCCCAGGTAGGGGGACGTATTAGATATTGTACTGATTCTGAATTGCCTCCTGCAATAGACAGGAATCAAACCCAGATCAACTGCTTGGGAAGTAGCTATGCTCACCACTATACCACCAGCAGGCACAGCAACTGATAAGAACAGATACTAAACTTGATTTTAGCTGCAGTGCCAGCATGAGCAGTGGTGTCACCTGCAGGCGGTGATGGACCTTCGTTGCACCTAGTTGGGTGCTTCCCTAACATGTGATGGGTATTTGCCTCGCCTTTCTTGGTCTGGGTGAGCACAATTGCCATGAGGGTAACCACCAGGCTGTTGCCTGAGGATTTGGGGTAATGGTGGGATTAAGCAGCCTCAGAGGCATCCATGCATGCTGCCCCTGCTGTTTCCTGTCCATTTCCGTGGTGTTTCCATCATTTTCTGAGGTTTCCAGGTTTTCACCCAGCCTTCTCTAGGCAGAGCCTTGGTCCCCCGCAAAAATGCTCGAGTCTCCCATTGACTTCAATGGGGTTCGTTATTCGAAACGAGCACCCGAGCATCGGGAAAAGTTCGACTCGAATAACGAGCACCCGAGCATTTTAGTGCTCGCTCATCTCTAATTTTAACCAAAATCATATGTGCCTATCCATCATGACAAGGTGACCTAATTCTAGATGGGAACCTACTCATTATGATACCTCTCTCTGCTAACTGGCCTCAAATTAATTTACGGAGAGGAGGCTCCACACATATACTGTGTCTGCTGTAGTTGTTATCTCTCTCTGTGCTAGCAGGCCTCAAGTGATTCAAGGAAAGCAGACTACAGCCATATATTTCACTAATTAAAAAAACAGTCTATGGATAAGATGGGTTAGTTAGGAGTACACGACCAACATGGAGACAGTCACTTCTCAAAATGCACACTGTAAAAACAAAAGACAAAGTTAGGGCTCATTCAGGCGGCCGTATGCTATCCGCAAAAATACGGATCCGTTTTTTTGCTGATTAGATGCTGCCACATTCACTTCTATGGGGCCCTTTTTTCCCTTCCACAGCTCCGCAAAAACACTGAAACATGTCCTATACTTGTCAGTAAAAATCAGGACATGGCCCCATTGAAGTCTATGGGTCTGCAAAAATACGGAAAGCAATCCGTTTTTTTGCGGACATGCTAAACTGTCCGCAAAAAAACAGATCCGTATTTTTGCGGACAGCATACGGCCGTCTGAATGAACCCTTAGGCCCCATTCACATGACCGTATGTGGATAAGATGCGGAACCATACGGACCTATTCATTTTTCCATAGGAGAAAAAAATGCGGAATGCACACCATGTGCATTCCGCATCCGTATATTACGGAAGTTCTCCCACAAAAAAAAGGAAACATGTCCTATACTTGCCCGCAAAACACGTCCGTAGCCCCATTAAAAGTCAATGGGTCCGCAAAAATGCGGAACACTACGGAAGACATTCTGTATGTCTACCGTTCCGTTTTTATACGGACACGGAATACATACGGTCGTGTGAATGGGGCCTTAAACAGCAAATCCTGTAAAATGAAGTAAATGCTAAAGTGCGCATCGCCATGGCTGACAATACAAAAATACAAGCAAACACAATGCGACAGCAAACATAGTGTCACGAACCAGCGGGTGTGAACCCACTGTGCCACGTGACCAACCTTCTCTAAGGGCGTTGTCTAAGTGAGCCCCTCATCCTTCACAGTACGCCTGATGGTGGGTATAGACTAGGGGAACACCAGGTCACTACCTCTTGAGGCAGCTGGTCCAGGTGAACCAGGGGGTACCAAAGCAAGGTACTAGAGATACAGACATAGTCAGCAGGGCGAGTCGTAACCAGGAGCAACAGTACAGGACTGAAGGATGAGGCAGAGGTGAAGTCAACAAGCAGTAATTCAGGGCAGGCAGCAGAGATACAGGATGGCAACAGGAGAGTTGGGGCAAACGGGCAGGGATTAAACAGGAGCAGAAACATAAGCACGGCTCAGGCACCTGGAAAGGGGGCTGGACCACTTATATAGGTGCAGGAGGGCTAGGATTGGTTAGCATGGTCACAATGTTCTTTTAGCCCATAAATCACAGGAAGTGATGCATGTTGGCCCTTAAGGAAGTTCTACAGGGAACAAGCTGAAAGCATGCTGTGCCCAGGGCTGGAAGGAAACCGTGAAGCGGTTTCACCTCTGAACGCGGAGCCCAGGACTGCAGCAGTAAGCAGGGAACATTGGAGGCCAGCAACTGCTGTTACACATAGACTATAGGAACTAATAATATATTCACTATATAAAATATATAGTATATAAGTAATAGGTACTTACCAATTATATTTTGATTAAAGGGGAAGTGACATTAATGCTGGTGGTTCTCATGCAAAATTATCATCCCAATGTTGATGCATCAGTGGCTCATTTCATGTTTCATTAAGTATGGTCTCAAAGCCATTGAACACCCTGTAACTGTTGGCAAGTGGTCAACTCAGCAGGTCAGTCTCTGATGGTCCATGGGTGTTTCATAGTTCCTGACAAAATAAGAAAAAAGGCCATCTTCTAATAGCTTATAAAAAAGTATACCTTCTGTGGAAACATAAAAAGGGACAAATAAGGAGACCAAGAAAAAAAATAAGGCTCTCACTATATAGCAGGGATCAGCAACCTCCGGCACTCCAGGTGTTGTGAAACTACAATCCCCAGCATGGAAACTTGCCAGGCTGGTCTTGGGACTCCCATAGAAGTGAATTGAGCATGCTGGGAGTTGTAGTTTCACAATACCTGGAGTGCCGGAGGTTGCTGATCCCTGCTATGTAGACTGGCCAAAGAAATTATGGGAACACTTAAGTCACATATTGGATCTTGATGAACGAAAGGTTCAACTTAAAAATCTTAGTGATACAAACAAAATAACATATGAACAGTCAATGGAACCCAAATTTGGCAACATTCCCCAAAAACCAAAGCAAAAAAATTAAAATCACAGGTGGACCCAATATGCTTGAATGTCTTGACGGCAACTCATAATGTGACTTAGTATTGTGTATGGCCTTTATGTGCCTGCATGCACTCCTGATAATGCCTGGGCATACACCTGATTAGACAGTGGACAGTGTCCTGGGGACAGTGTCGGACTGGCCCACCAGAGGACCGGAGGATCCTCCGGTAGGCCCCAAGCCCCCCGCTGCCGCATACCTCCCAACCGTCCCGGATCCAGCCTCTGGCAGCTGTCTCTGCGTCCATAGGACATAGAGACAGTTGCTTGTTGCAGGAAGGAGCAGACAGCCGAAATCGGCTGTCTGCTTCTTCCATCCTCCCTCCTGTCCCCCCTGCAGCTCTCCGTACCTCCCAGGCATGCCTCATGTCTGTCGGCCGGCCCCGCCCCCTTCAGACATGAGAAGAAGATCTGCTCTGATGATGCTGGCCCTGCTGCTATGAAAAAGGTAAGTATAATTTTTTTTTTAACTTTCTGTACACTGTGTTTATTATCCCTTGACTGTGACATCACTGTGTTTATTATCCCTTGACTGTGATATCACTGTGTTTATTATTCCTGGACTGTGACATCACTGTTTATTATCCCTGTACTGTGACATGACTGTGTTTATTATCCCTGGACTGTGACATCACTGTGTTTATTATCCCTGGACTGTGACATCACTGTGTTTATTATTCCTAGACTGTGACATCACTGTTTATTATCCCTGGACTGTGACATCACTGTGTTTATTATCTCTGTACTGTGACATCACTGTGTTTATTATCCCTGTATGGTGACATCGCTGTGTTTATTATCCCTGTTCGGTGACATCACTGTGTTTATTATCCCTGTACGGTGAAATCACTGTGTTTATTATCCCTGTACTGTGACATCACTGTGTTTATTATCTCTGTTCGGTGACATTGCTGTGTTTATTATCCCTGTACAGTGGCATCACTGTGTTTATTATCCCTGTACTGTGACATCACTGTGTTTATTATCCCTGTACAGTGGCATCACTGTGTTTATTATCCCTGTACTGTGACATCACTGTGTTTATTATCCCTGTACTGTGACATCGCAGTGGTTATTATCCCTGTACGGTGACATCACTGCATTTATTATCCCTGTACTGTGACATCACTGTGTTTGTTATCCCTGTACTGTGACATCACTGTGTTTATTATCCCTGTATGGTGACATCACTGTGTTTATTATCCCTGGACTTTGACATCACTGTGTTTATTATCCCTGTACTGTGACATCACTGTGTTTGTTATCCCTGTACGGTGACACCACTGTGTTTATTATCTCTGTGCTGTGACATCACTGTGTTTATTATCTCTGTACTGTGACATCACTGTGTTTGTTATCCCTGTACTGTGACATCACTGTGTTTATTATCCCTGTACAGTGACATCTCTGTGTGTATTATCCCAGTGCAGGAAGAGGTAAGTGGTCTGTGTTTGTGTGTTTGTTTTCTATTTTTCAGGGTCGTGAATGCAGAGGACCACGTCGGATTCGGTGGACTACGTCGGACCAGCTTTTTTTTTTTTTTAATAAAATGGTCAAACAGGGGTCTGGGGGAGTGTTTATTTAGTGTAATAAAATGTTTTATACTTGTGTGTGTGTATTTTTTTTTTACAATACTACAGTTTTCGTAATTACGGCTATCTACAGACGGCCCTGATTACTAATACTGGGCTTAGTGCTTGCCGGTATGGCAGGCCAGCACTAACCCCAACATCTATTACCTCGGCACCCACCGCCACCAGGGGTGCCGGGAAGAGCCGGGTACCCGCAGGACCGGACCTTCTAAATTGAGAGTCTGGCTCTGGGGTGGCTGCAGGCTGGTACCATTAGGCTGGGAAGGGCCAATAACCGTGTCCCTTCCCACCCTGGTAGTGCCAGGCTGCCGTTGCTGGTTGTATATGGCTGGCGAAGGAAAAAAGGGGGGGACCCCACGCCATTTTTTAAAAAATTTTTAATTATTTTTGTAAAAAAATGGCGTGGGTACCCCCCTTTTTTCCTTCGCCAGCCAGACACAACCAGCAGCGGCAGCCTGGCACTACCAGGGTGGGAAGGGACACGGTTATTGGCCCTTCCCAGCCTAATGGTACCAGCCTGCAGCCGTCCCAGAGCCAGACCCTCAATTTAGAAGGTCCGGTCCTGCAGGTACCCGGCTCTTCCCGGCACCCCTGGTGGCGGTGGGTGCCGAGGTAATAGATCTTGGGGTTAGTGCTGGCCTGCCATACCGGCAAGCACTAAGCCCAGTATTAGTAATCAGGGCCGTCTGTAGATAGCCATAATTACTAAAACTGTAGTATTGTAAAAAAAAAATACACACACACAAGTATAAAACATTTTATTGAAATGAACACTCCCCCAGACCCCTGTTTGACCATTTTATTAAAAAAAAAAAAAAGCTGGTCCGACGTAGTCCACCGAATCCGACGTAGTCCTCTGCATTCACGACCCTGAAAAATAGAAAACAAACACACAAACACAGACCACTTACCTCTTCCTGCACTGGGATAATACACACAGCGATGTCACTGTACAATTGTAAGTACAAATGTAAGCATCTCAGTGATAACTTGTTACCTGCATATTCAGATATTTCAAGAAATTATGAAACTGCCCTTAGGCAGAGGTTACACAGGGCTACAGTCACATAAAATTCAGACCTGATGGATGCATTTTGTGTCACATATCCCAAGTTTCACGCAACTTTTATTCCACTGACTTTAATGTAAGTCGTTTGAGACATGCAGCTTCCCTGCCACTTACTTGTCTTTTTACAGCCAAATCGCAGTTCTAAAATAGTTGTGCGACAAGTTGCATATATTTTTTTTGTCACGCAACTTTTTTGAGACTTGCTGTTCCAGGTCCTAGCCTTAAAGGAGTTATCCCATGAGTAATGTAAAAAATGAAAGTCAGATATCATATAGTAAATGCGAACCTATCTCTATGAAAGCTAGAACCAGCCCTGTACCTCACATGGATCCAGAGATCTCCCCATTCATTGCTCTGCTAGATTTATGTCATGCTGACAGCTCAAGGGGAGTGTATTTTCTGCTGCAGCTCAGGAGGCGTGTTCATGCTCTCCCTATCACAGCTCAGGAGGCAGTTGAAGGATGAAACTGAGCATATGCAGCCTTCTCAGTGAGCAGGACAAAGAAATAAGAAAAAAAATAAACAGCAGGTGGTCTATACAGATACATTTTATTGACTAACTCAGTAGCTATGCTAAATTTTTAATTACATGCAATTATAAAAAGGTTCAGATCCAGGTGCTGGTTTGAAAACTATAGAATATTTTTCGTGGGACAACTCCTTTAAAGGAGTTGACCAATATTTTTTAAGTGATGGCCAAACCTCATGGTAGGTCGGAGACCAGGCACCCCTGCTGATCTACTGTTCGGGTGTAGCTACATAGCTGAAAGTCGGCACCAGAATTAAACAAAATGTCAACATTGTAAAAGAGGAGGCTCACTGCTACAGTGCTGCTCGCAATAGGAGCAGTGCTGCAGAAACAAGCTCTGTCCACTACAATCTGTCCCCGTCCCTGCCTGCCATTGACTGCGACCCCCAGACACCGGATGTTTTCATCCGTTTGCAGGGAGAAGCAGCGGCAGTGGGGGGACCAGGAGTGGCGCATGGATTGGGGTAAGTTTATTACCTGTGAGGGGCCCGGCACACGGGGGGCGTTTCAGAATTTGGATAACCCCTTTAAACTTACAGACTTTTATCTCCTGAATAGAGGAAAAAGTGCATAAGAGTTTAGTAAAGGAAGCCGATTAAGAACTTCTGTAGTTAGTGTCTGGGTCTTCCTGGATAACTCACAGTTTACGTCATTTAAAGCCTCCAATCTATTTTTGTATGTGAATTGAAGGCCTACATGTACATACCAGACAGTATTACTCATGATCAGAGCCTTTCAACCAGATCACACAGGTCATCCGGGGCAAAAATGTTGCACTCACACTGAGTCAGAATAAAATAGCGCAAAATAAAACCACATACATAATCTCAATGTATGTTATAAAGTCAGTAGATTCCGTAAATGAATTTATATTTTCATCTTCAATACATAAGTATACTAACATGTTTCTAATACCTAAAGTGAGTCTGTCACCAGAAAAGTTACTGGTAAACCAGCCACAATGCCTTTCACTTAGTGATCCATTTTTTAATTCTGGAGAAAAAGTACTTTTAATCTATATGCAAATGAGCAGTTAAGTGCACAGAGAGTGGACCCAAGCCACTATATGCACACTTGCTCCTCCTACTTCCTCTGCCATTTCCTATGTCTTCCTGATTAACCACTTCCCGTCCGCACGTTGACTATAAACGTCCGGGAAGTGGTTATCTATCTCTGAATGGCCGTTTATAAACGGCCATTCAGAGATAGCAGCTGCACGCTAATCGTGCAGCTGCACAGTGGGGTACCTGCTGTCAGTGACAGCAGGGTACCCCAAAGAGAAGGCAGGGACCGTTCCCAGGGGTCCCTGCCTTCTAGATCGCTGTATACACAGCGCTCAACGAGCGCTGTGTATACAGATCAGGAAGCGCTATTGCGCTTCCTGTTCCGGCCCGGCGGTCACGTGATCGTCGGGGCCGGAGAGTGCAGGAGCTGCCGGGTCTCTCATAGACCCGATCAGCCCTGCACTGAGGCTGTACAGCATAGTATTATGCTGTACAGCCTCTCTGGGGATGTATTTCCCCTGTAACTGGGGCCACTATGTCAGCCCCAGTTACAGGAGAAATCAAGTGTAAAAAAATAAATAAATAAATAAATAAGTGAAGTTAAATGTCCCCCTGAGGTCTTGTATGACCTTATGGGGGACACAAAGTGTAAAAAAAAAAAAAAAAAACACATATATATATAAAAAAAAAATAATTTCCCCCCAAATATTTCATTAAAAAAGTTACAAATAAAAATAAATAAATAAGATACACATATTTGGTATCACCGCGTCCGAAACGACCGTCTCTATAAAAATATCACATGATCTACCCCATAAAGTGAACTGCGTAAAAAAAATCTAATAAAAATTAAGCCAAAACAGCTCTTTTTGTTGCATCACCTACCAAAAAACATAATATTAAACAATCAAAAAGTCGTATGCATCCCAAAATGGTAGCAATAAAAACGTCACCTCCTCCCGCAAAAAATGAGCCCCCACACAAGATTATAGCCTGAAAAATGAAAAAAAAATGGCTCTTAAAAAACTGCAACACAAAAACATGATTTTTCTTCTAAAAATGCTCTTATTGTGTAAAACGTAAAAAATAAATAAAAAATAGACATATTTGGTATCGTTGCGTCCGTAACAACTGGCTCTACAAAAATATCACATGATCTACCCCATCAAGTGAACTGTGTAAAAAAAAATGTAGAAAAATGCCCCTAAACTGCTTTTTTTTTTAGTTAACCTCCCAAAAATTAGATTAAAAAGTGATCAGAAAGCCATATGTACCCCAAAATGGTGCCAATAAAAAGCACAGCTTGTCCCGCAAAAAATAAGACCTCACGCAGCTCAGTCCACAAAAAAATTAAAAAGTTATCACTCTTACAAACCATGACAAAAAATTCCATGTTAGAAAATGCAGATGCTGCTCCTCCCCTTCTGAGCCCTGGCGTATCCCCAAATAACAGTTTACGACCACATGTGGGGTGTTTCTGCAAACTGCAGAATCGGGGTAATAAATATTGAGTTTTGTTTTGTTGTTAACCCTTAATGTGTTACAGGAAAAAATTATTAAAATGGAAAATCTGCAAAAAAAGTGAAATTTTGAAATTTCACATCTATTTTGCTTTAATTCCTGTGGAATACTTAAAGGGTTAACAACATTTCTAAAATCAGTTTTGAATAGTTTGAGGGGTGTAGTTTCTAAAATGGGGTCATTTATGGGTGGTTTTTATTATGTAAGCCTCACAAACTGACTTCAGAACTGAACTGGTCCTTAAAAAAGTTGATTTTGCAAATTAGCAAAAATTGCGTCTAAAATTCTAAAGCTTCTACTGTCCTAAAAAAATAAAATGACACTACCAAAATGATGCCAACATAAAGTTGACATATGGGGAATGTAAATTAAAAAGTATTTTATGGGGCATCACTATCTGTCTTAAAAGCAGAGAGATTGAAATTTAACTTTTGGATTTTTTTATAAATAAAATTAAAACTTATCGACTCAAGTTTACCATTAACTTGAAGTACAATGTGTCACGAGAAAACAATCTCAGAATCGCTTGGCTAAGTAAAAGCGTTCCAAAGTTATTACCACATGAAGTGACACATGTCAGATTTGAAAAATTAGGCCTGGTCAGGAAGGGGGGAAATGGCTCAGAGCTGAAGTGGTTAAAAGGGCTTGGATCCTGCATAGTTATCTCACCTGGCCCTGACAATCAAAAAAAAAAAGAGAGGGAGGGACTGACAGAGGAAGCAGGAGGAGCACTGGGTACAGTCTTGGTGAAATTCTGATAATTTGCATATGGATTAAAAGTATTTTTCTCCAGAATGAAGCAATGGATCACTAAGTGCAAGGAATCATTACATCCAGCTGCGCTAGCCTTAGAAGGTATTGTGCTTGGTTTAAAGAGGGTCTGTCACCTCTCCTGACATGTCTGTTTTAGTATTCTCCATGTAATTACAATTCTGGAGCATACATTCTTATAACTATATGTTTTTTATTCCTCTATTATTCCCACTAGAGGCGTATGAATGCATTGCCAGCAATCTGCAGTAAAGGTTCATCTGGGTGTAACCAGTCAGGGATGTGTCCCTGCACAGTCTGACACTGGAAGCACTGATTGGACAGTGGCAAACCGTACAGGGACACACCCCCAACTGGTAACACGCAGTTGGACCCTATTACACACTGTTAGCAATTCGTTCATAAACTAGTTTTAATCACATAAGAATGACACAACAAAGAAATATAAGAATAGATGCCCCAGAATTATTATTACATGGGTGACAGGTCCTCTTTACCAGTGAGATTCTTGGTGACAGACTTCCTCTAACTTCATTACATTACACACTCATTCATAACAATCCATTATACTTATCACTACATTATCAGCCTGTTTTATAAAAAAAAAAACCTGCAGGTCTGCACTCTGCATGGATCTTTTGGGATTGATCTTAAGAATTCACAGTGTATTCTTTTCTTTACATCATATGGATGGCCATGTGTGTGCATCACCTACCTGGAGAAAAGTTGGCACCAGGGTGTAGGCAGGCCAATGTAGGCAATGTGATGTTTTGGATACTATTCTGCTGTGAAACTGTGGGTCCTTGCATTCATGTGGATGTTACTTTGACAAACAGACTACCACCTACCTAACATTACTGTAGTGCATCGCTTCATGGAGACTGAATGTATCGGCCTCTTTCAGCAGAATAAAGCTACCTACCACCTACCTCCACATGACACAGATCTCAATCTGATCAAGCAGCTGTAGGATGTACTGGAAAAAACAGTTCTAATCAGGGAGGCCCCATCCTCACAGCATTTGGATTTGCTGCTGACTAGTGTTGGGCGAGCATGCTCGCCCGAGCACTAGTTTCACTCGAGCATGGCGATGCTCGGCACAACGAGGTGTTTGGCCGAACACCGTGTGTGCTTGAGCCCATGCTCGAGTCCCCTCCCCGCACGTTTCTTGCCTGCTACGCAGCCAATCAGCATGCACGGGGTTGCTGGCATTCACTGTAATGCCGTAGCCATGTTGGCTACTGGCATTATAGTGATTGGCTGGCCGGGAACGCGTGCTATATAGCACCCAGTGACCATTTGACCCGGCTTAGTCTTAGTCAGGGAAAGCTGCTGCAAGGTGGGACAGATAGTGTAGGGATAGGAATTTGTTAGGCATGGTTAGATTTTAGACCCCAAAGTCCTTTTAAGGACTATTGTTTCATCTGGCTGCAATATATATATTTTTTTTTTTGGGGGGGGGGGCAAGAATTGCGCAAATTTGCCTGATCTTAACACCACCTGCACAGCGTCTGCTGTATAACGTTTGTGTATTCCTAAATACCTGACATCCAGTGTATTTTTTTCTGCCGCTAATCAAGGTGACATTACCTGTGCAGCGTCTGCTGTATAACGTTTGCGCAAGGAGGGACAGATAGTGTAGGGATAGGAATTTGTTAGGCAGGGTTAGTTTTTTGTTTCAAAAGACCCAAAAGTCCTTTTAAGGACTATTGTTTCATCTAGCTGCAATATATATTTTGGGGGGGGGGGCAAAAATTGCGCAAAATTGCCTGACCTTAACACCACCTGCGCAGCCTCTGCTGTATAACGTTTGTGTATCCTAAATACCTGACATCCAGTGTATTTTTTTTCTGGCGCTAATCAAAGCAACATTACCTGCGCAGCGTGTGCTGTATTACATTTGTGTATCCTAAATACCTAGCAACCAGTGTATTTTTTTCTGCCGCTAATCAAGGCGACATTACCTGCGCAGCATGTGCTGTATAACGTTTTTGTATCCTAAATATCTGACATCCAGTGTATTTTTTTCTTACGCTAATCAAGGCGACATTACCTGCGCAGTGTCTGCTGTATAACGTTTGAACATCCTAAATACCTGTGACGTTCAGTGTAATTTTTTCTGCCGCTAATCAAGGCGATATTACCTGCGCAACATCTGCTGTATAACGTTTGAACGTCCTAAATACCTGTGACATTCAGTGTAATTTTTTCTGCCGTTAGTGACGGCGATATTACCTGCACAACATCTGCTGTATAGCATTTGAACATCCTAAATACCTGTGACATTCAGTGTAATTTCCTAACAATTTTTCCTCTAAAATCGATTTTATCTTCGGTTTTGGGCGTATTATTATCATTCTGTAAAAGTGGCGTAATACTCGGACAACATGGTTCCCAGCAGCGACTTGGGAGTCCAAGATGCATCCAGACATCCTCCCCATGCTGTTCCCAAACCATTTCAGTGGTATTTCCATCATTTTCTGACCTTTTCCTGTGAACCAGACACCCTCCCCTCAGATCAGCAGAATGTGCCCCCATCAGACCTCAGATCAGCAGAATGTGCCCCCATCAGACCTCAGATCAGCAGAATGTGCCCCCATCAGACCTCAGATCAGCAGAATGTGCCCCCATCAGACCTCAGATCAGCAGAATGTGCCCCCATCAGACCTCAGATCAGCAGAATGTGCCCCCATCAGACCTCAGATCAGCAGAATGTGCCCCCATCAGACCTCAGATCAGCAGAATGTGCCCCATCAGACCTCAGATCAGCAGAATGTGCCCCCATCAGACCTCAGATCAGCCCACTATGGCCCCATATCAGCCCACTGTGCCCCCATACAATCCCACTGTGCCCCCATCAGACCTCAGTTCAGCCTACTGTGCCCCCATCAGACCTCAGATCAACAGTATGTGCCCCCATCAGACCTCAGATCAGCAGAATGTGCCCCCATCAGACCTCAGATCAGCAGAATGTGCCCCCATCAGACCTCAGATCAGCAGAATGTGCCCCCATCAGACCTCAGATCAGCAGAATGTGCCCCCATCAGACCTCAGATCAGCCCACTATGGCCCCATATCAGCCCACTGTGCCCCCATACAATCTCACTGTGCGCCCACCAGACCTCAGATGAGCCCACTGTGCCCCCATCAGACCTCAGATCAGCCTACTGTGCCCCCATCAGACCTCAGATCAACAGTATGTGCCCCCATCAGACCTCAGATCAGCAGAATGTGCCCCCATCAGACCTCAGATCAGCAGAATGTGCCCCCATCAGACCTCAGATCAGCAGAATGTGCCCCCATCAGACCTCAGATCAGCAGAATGTGTCCCCATCAGACCTCACATCAACAGTATGTGCCCCCATCAGACCTCAGATCAGCAGAATGTGCCCCCATCAGACCTCAGATCAGCAGAATGTGCCCCCATCAGACCTCAGATCAGCAGAATGTGCCCCCATCAGACCTCAGATCAACAGTATGTTCCCCCATCAGAGTGTGCAGCAAGATAAGAGCAGAAAAACGGCCGTCGCCTGAAGCCCGCACCGGCTGTGAGTCACTGCCCGCCCCCACCACCGTCTTGCTATATGCAATTTTTTAGCGAATAAAGAGAAGATTCATGGTGAGTTGCCGCTGTCATTTTTTCTCTCTTGTGGATTACATGTTCCCCCATCAGACCTCAGATCAGCGTCTTGTGCCCCCATCAGACCTCAAATCAGCCCACCCAGCCACTTATAAAAACCTTACTTACCAGTCCTGCGCTGCCGCTGCCCTCCAGTCCCGCGCTCCACTCTCTTCCCTGCCGGCGCGCACTATGACCTGACGCTGCAGCGTCAGGTCATAGGGCACAGGCAGCAGGCACAGACAGTCTTACCTGCAAAGTCTAGGGATCAGTGTTCGCTGCTGTTCTGCTGCTGCCTTGCTCCTCTTCACTTGCGCGCTGTTTCCCCAACTGCCACTCCCGTCCCTCTTCCTGTGCAGAGAAGGAACTTGGAGGTCGGGACTATTGGGGAACAGCTTGCTATCAGATGTCCTTGCGCTCTCTGCGCAGAGAACACGGAGCGACAGGAGATTGGGGGGGGGGGGGGTAGAGCGCAGCTTGAAGCCAGGGAACATGGAGCAGCATCCACCAGCAGTGTTTAACTACTGTGTGAATGCTGCCCCTCAGAAATACATAAAACTGCCGCCTGAGGCGAAATCCTCATCTCGCCTCATGGCAGAAGCGGCCCTGATGCTACGTATAAGTTACATACTTTATACGCTAATGCATACGAATTCAGTTAATTAGCAAACTTTTACTGTTAGTTCGTTATTCGTGCGGCAAAAAGCCCGGGAAGAAGGCGGTCACCTGACCTTAGTGGGCAGGGCTTGCTCTGATTGGCTCAGGCTCGGTAAGCCAGTGACTCATCAGTTGTGCTGCGACTGCTGAGACGAGCAGAAGCACTGTGTGTGAAGTTCTGAGAGACAGTGAACTCTTGTGTTAAAATTGTAGTGTAATTGTTCTGGGAATCCATATTACACATATCAGGGATACTGCAGGGCCAGTGCAGGAAAAGTGCAGGGCTAGTAATTAATGAGGCAGGGAGAGAGAGATAAGGAGAGAGACAGGGAGAGAGACAGGGACAAAGACAAAGACCAGCTGCAGGGCCACAGAGTCAAGTGAAAAATGTCTGGAATGGATAAGCAAAAGGGGTCCAGTCCTGGAACCAATAAATATTGTATCTTGAGGGACCACTGTAATAATAAGCGGGCTGACTTTTCACACAGGCACAACATATTGAGCACTGAAATGGCATATCTTCATAATTTCAGATAATTTACCTTCTGCTGTGAATCAATTTTTTAAAAACATTTGTGGGGTCAAAATGCTTACGATACCTCTAGGTAAATTCTGTGTGGGGTGTGGTTTTCAAAATGGGGTCCCTTCTTGGGGATTTCTTTTTTTTTTTTTCCACCTCAGAGCCTCTGCTAGAGATGAGCAAATCTCATGTTCAGCCTGAGTCACATGAGTCATTGGTAGGTGGGACTCACAGCCTTCGCCCCCCTCCCATTGTATGTGTGATCTCACGCTGGAGGTAACTGGGAGCTGGTCGCTGTGTGTCGGCCTGTATGCTCCTTCCGTAATTGCCCATACGGCATAGGTAGGTTAGTGTTAGGTCCCGAGCCACTCTGAGATACCTTGGCGTGGTGCTGGGGCTCCGGTATGTTCTTGATATAAGAATATATTGGCGAAAGTCTCATTTTAACATCAGCGTGAGGGTTTAGCCATATATTATCAATTACATTTACCATTGTAGTGCACCATTGGGTGCAACCTTGCCTCAACCACTGCAGCCAGAAGTCCTTACCCCTGCTGTTCTGGCAGGAGAATCCGGAAAAGTAAAGGCGCAAGTGGCTGCAGTGCTCACCAGCATGACCACCACCCAGACCCTGTCAAGTCCAACTTCTGGAAGAAGAGGGCAGTGGAGTTCCACCACGGCAGCGAGCTTGGCCTACAGGAGGCAGGAGAGTCCTCTGATGTCATTCAGCAGTAGCTCAAGTGAGGAGGACTTCAGGTCCCTCATCTGAGAAACCCTTCTACTGGCTGAGTGATTTAAACGACACCTCGGGAGGACCTATGGGAGCCACACCATGGACTGCACCTTACGGGTGAGAGCTAGTTGGCACTTGTTTAGTTTGTATTGCCCCCTGTTTGACTCTCACGCAGATGGACATGGCTTGTCAGGACTCCCCCCAACCCCCCATTCTGCAGAAAATTCCCAGTTGCACCTAAGCACGCCTATTTTCCTTCCCCCCTATTTTCCTTATCATGCCAAGCAGGCATGAGGAGAGACTCAAATGTATATCTGAGACTTTTATGCTTGCAGATGTGAAATTGCACTTTGCTGTATTTTAGCAATAATGTTTTTTACAGGTTCAGCAACGTTCAAGCACTTTAGCCCATTGTGTATTTTTTTTCAGGTACTGCAATGTGTCCTATTATGCACTTATTGTACAGTGTTTTTAGTAAATTATGCACTTAGCTGGATAGCTAGTAGTGAGCACCTTACTTTTCTAGCTCATATGGACTGCCTCTAAAGACTGTACGCTGCGGCCTAGCCTCGTGCGTATGACGCAATCGCAAGTCAATAGTACGCTAAGGATTTGTATGCACTTTGTACGCTAATGCTTACGTATTGCGTACTTTTAACAAAGCTGACTGTATGTTCGTAATTTGTGTAGGAATGTTCGCAAAACAACAATTATTTTTTAACGCAAATTCGACCGAATAAATTTGTATTAAGAACTAATCTGGTCAGAAATTCGTTGATTATTCGCCAAAGCGAATTTTGGATGATTCGCTCATCTCTAGCCTCTGCCATTGTTGGTCAGTGCTGTATAAATCACCAGACTAGGTTGGTTCACTTTCTCTTCTGAACCCTGCAGTGTGCCCAAATGCAGAGCTTATTGGGAATGTCTCTGTTTATGAAACACTGTAAAATAAAAAGGACAGAAGGCAGCGCCTATGGGTGGTACCGTAAAGTATAGGATGGTAAATGTACAATGTTCAGCTTACCAAAGTTGGTTGTGAGTAAAGTCACAACTACTTGTAGAGGATCTCCTGGTATAACCCGACGAGGACACCGGGCTTCCCGTGCTGCTGCCGATGTTCCTCTCCGCGCCGACGCTGCGATCTTCGGAGTATATACGAAGAAGGACGTAGAAAGAAAAACTGGAACACTTCACAATGGCGCTGCAATCAGGGGGTCAGACTATTGTAGACTTGTAGTGGTATATATTCCCAAAGGTTTGGTATGCAGCCGCGGGTAGTGGATATTCTGGATGGAGATACCAAAGCTCCAAAAGAATAGCAGAAGCAAGCAGTACTGGAGGACCCCTCAGTGCATACAATAACTTCTGTGATAACTCGCAATGGAGCCCCAGACTTCTCTAGAAGGTTCCTGGCTAGGAAACCATTCTTGTGTGACAGGTCAAACTAGGACTTTTCAGACAGACAGAATATATACCACTACAAGTCTACAATAGAGTTGTGCCTGTCCCTAGCACAACTCTTTAAGTGTGTTTTGCCTATTACATGCGAAGACACTATACAATTTACAGTGCTGTCCCTGGTGAGCTGCAAACATCCCCAAATAGCTGATCGGCTGAGCATAGGTCATCAATATATAAATCCAAGAAAACCCCTTTAAAATCTGAACCCCTGATGCCACGTCCTGATGAAGGGGGCCGTCTGCCCCTGAAACGCGTAGACCTACAATAAAGAATTGCATATTACTTACCTGAAGTCTGACCCCCTGATTGCAGCGCCATTGAGAAGTGTTCCAGTTTTTCTTTCTACGTCCTTCTTTATGAAACACTGTGTAACAGTCCTGGCGTATCACCAAACAGCAGTTTACGACCACAAATGGGCTACTTCTGTACACAAGAGAAAATAGCAAATTGTTGGGTGGTATTCTCTTGTTATCCATTGAGAAAAATAAACTTTGGGCCTAAAGAAGCATTTTCTTGTAAAAAAAGAAATGTAATGTTTTATTTTCACAGCCAAGTGTTATAAATTCTATGAAACGTCTGTTGGGTCAAAATGTCTACTACACCTCTTAAAAATTCCTTGGGTGGAGTAGTTTCCAAAATGTAGTCACTTTTTGTGGTTTTTCCACTGTAGTTGATACTTCAGGGTCTCTTCAAATGCAACATGTCACCCAAAGACCATTCCAGCAAAATTTGCCCTCCAAAAACAATATGGTGCTCCTTGCCTTCTGTTCGCTGCTGTGTGCCCATACGGCAGTTTACAACCACATATGGGGTGTTTCTGTAAGCTGCAGCATCAGGTTAATAAATATTGAGGTTTGTTTTGCTGTTGACAGGAAATAAAATGGATTAAAATGGAAAATCTGCAAAAGTTGAAATTTCACCTCCATTTTGCTTTAATTCCTGTAAAATACCTAAAGGGTTAAAGACATTTCTTAAATCAGTTTTGAATGGGGTGTTGTTTCTAAACTGAGGTGATATAGAGTATCTTACAAAAGTTAGTAGACCCCTCACATTTTTGTAAACATTTGATTATATCTTTTCATGGAACAAGACTGAAGATCTGACACTTTGATACAATGTAAAGTAGTCAGTGTACAGCTTGTATAACAGTGTAATTGGTGTGCCCTCACAATAACTCAACATATGGCCATTAATGTCTAAACCGCTGGCAACAAAAGAGCGACAAAATTAATAAACAAAATATGTTTAATATAAAAAGTCATATTGTGATGATACATTCCCTTTAAATGCTGGATTTATATCTTTTAACATTATTCATGCCCCTTCAACACAGCTGCCCTATTAATATCCTACAGTGGGCTATTCATCATTGTAACACTGTGTGATGCAGTTGGAGTACTTTTTTTTTAAAAACTCCCCATATGAATATGGTAAATGACACACAAAGGAAGGGCATACTACAGGCACCATCCTTGCAGTTGGATGGTCTTACTGTAACTAGAACTCATTTTTGTTTGTACCAACAGTTTATCATTATTTTACTTGCTCAAATAACATCATGGCCCAGAATTCCAATTACATAATTTTACTTTTTCAGCAAACAGAGGTTCATGTTTCATATAATAATTATGCAATTATATTCTGCAACCTGCTGATATTGAATGATCTCTGCTTGCTGTAATTCAATAGACACCTTATAATGTAATGAAAATATGTCCTGGTGACAAGTGGTGATCTAATCTTGTCTTGGGACATATCTGAATAGTTAAAGGGAGTCTGGACCTGTTTTTCACCAATATAACTAAGAGCACTGTCCCATAGATGATTGCGGACACATTCCAGACATACCTGTGTGTACTTTGTGCCTTTATTTCATGTTGTAGAAGAAAGTGTGGGCACTGCCTAAAATATGTATATATATGCATGCATGCCCCCTTAATAGGCATGCATGTATATGCATATGTGGATAGGCCTTTATGGCCCAGAGTGTGTAAAGTGACCCCACATTGGGGGTCTGTGGCCCCACAGTGCTATATATATATGTATATATACACATCTATGGCCTTTGGATGTGTCCCATGTGTATATATACATATATATTATAAATGGCCCCAAAATATATATAGTAACCCCCAAATATATATTATGCCCAGGTTGCTCCTAATACATGTAGATGTATGTATATATGCTCCAGATTTATATACATACATCTATATGTATATAAATGTTTCCTCTGTGACCGGGTGCCCCCTGCCTCCCCTCCTGCATGCTTGCAGGAGACAGATGTCGCCCAGATGGCTGGACATTAAGTCCAGTTTCAGGCACATCAAAAGGACAGAGGATCGATAAGATATCTGTCCCTTTTGTTAAACATCTCCAGTGCTGCTGGAGGTGTTTAACATGACAGGGAAACAAAAGGTTTCCCTGCCCTTGAATACCTCGCACCTCCGGTGCTGTAATTACAGCGCTGGAGATACAAGGGTAATTCATAGGCGGGAGGATCAAAGAGATCCTCCGCCTGTGAATGCCTGTGTGCGCGGGCTGGAGCGGTGACGTTATATCACCGTGCCGGCCCACGTGCACATGGCTGCCGGCGCGCACTCGCCGGCAGCGCGGGAGCACGGGAGCGAGCGTGACCGGGTTTAAATAACCCGGCCATGCTGCGCTCTTCAGTTGAGCCGTGCGGCCCCTTCAAGAAGAGAATCATCCCCTGCGAAACGAGCGCTCCAAGCAAGAATCTCCCCCTGGACGACGAGAAACCCCCTAGGAAACGAGCTGGCTGAGTACCCTGCTTCCCCTGAACCACCAATGAATTGACCCCTTTAACCCCTTCCTTATAAACCACTCCACCACCAACGTTATATCCCCTGCAATTAACCCCCTGCCAATATCATAACCCTATACCCCCTGCATCTCTCTTACTCCCCAATTTAACCCTTTCCCTGCTAAATATATAACCCTATACCCCATATCTTGCCATCATAATTAACTGTTTATTTCCCTGCTCTCTCTCTCTGCTGGTATCCCCTGCCAGCAGTATGTTGGTGTTAACCCTTTGTTTCCTCAGGGACAGTTAAGTATAGGCTCTGGAGGGTGCTGCCATTTATGTATATTATTGTGTGAGTGTATGTGTAGCTAGACTGTTGGTGGAAATTCTAGTGGGAGTGTGCAGTGTACTTAGCTTTTAATATTGTATTGTTGTGCGGCTATACGTATATATATTTATATATGTTGATATAAATATATATAGATATAGTCCAAAGAATTAGACTGTAGACATTTAGTATTTTGTTATAAATCATTTTATTATTTAAAGTGCTGTCTTTGTAGCCGCCGCAATAGTACAAGGTAGCTTTACAGTCAGCTTTACATCAACCAAAATATTCATAATTAATATTCCCTACAACACATGTTCAGGAAAACCACTTTTATTCTGCTGGAAAACAGTTCCAAAGTGCCCAGCACTGCTACTCCAAGTGCCCAAAGCAAACCAGACTGAAGAGGGGAAGGCTGCTTTAGTTGCTCATATCTTGGGATTGGTAGCCACTAGAGACGAGCGAATCATTCAAAATTTTATTCGCCGAACATTCGTCGAACTTTTCATAAGATTCGTATATTCTACGAATCTATTCGACGAACTGCGTACAAATCATATGTTATTATGTGGCGTTTTGCGAACATTCGCGCACTAATAACGAATGTTCCGTTTTAAAAGGTACGCAACTTCTTTGAACACATACGCATGAGCGTACAAATTGCGTACAAAAATGACGGGCTTTGCTGGAGAGGAATGGTGGAGCAGGGGGAACGCTCTGAGTCTGACCCCTGGCTACATATGGATACTGTATCAGCAGATGACAGCAGATCATCCGGCTGAGACTGAGATGAGTGTGCCATCCACTCCACTACCTTATCCACTTTCTCCTCCACTACAATTCTGCGCCTTGGTGGGTTAGCCCGGTGGAACACCGGCAAAGTATTGTGAATTCTACAAGTAGAAGCTCCGGCTACAGGTCCTTTGGCAGTGCTGCCCTTTGCCACCTTCTCCTTTTTTTAGAGCTCGAGGTCTGGCTGGAACTGGACCCGTTTTGCTTATCCATTCCAGACATTTTTCACTTGACTCTGTGGCCTTTGTCTTTGTCCCTGTCTCTCTCCTTGTCTCTCTCCCTGTCTGATTAATTACTAGCCCTGCACTGGCTCTGCACTTGCCCTGCAGTATCCCTGATGTGTAATATGGATTCCCTGAACAATTACACCCCAATTTCAACAACACAGGTCTCAGTCTTTAGGAACTTCACACACAGTGCTTCTGCTCGTCTCAGCAGTCGCAACAGAAGTGATGCATCACTGACTTACCAAGCCTGAGCAAGCCCTGCCCACTAGGTCAGGTGACCACTTTCTTCCCGGGCTTTTGCGCACGAATAACGAACTAACAGTAAAAGTTCGCTAATTACTTGAATTCGTACGCAACAGCATATAGAGTAACTTATACGTAGCATTAGCATACAATTTATCGGACAAGTACGTAGCGAATGCATAGAAAGCCTTAGGAACGTTTTCGAATCTTAACGGAGCGAATCTCCAAATATTTGGAATCGCTTTGCAGCTGAAAATTTCCAAGATTCTATACGAATCAACAAATCAGCAAATAGATTCTCTCATCTCTAGTAGCCACTAGAAATATGAACCTGACCTTGTTTGAAAGCTGGTATTCCAGCCTTTCAAACAATACCAGAATCTTTCTGTGGGACAGTGCTCTTAGTTAAAATTCGAGAAAATTAGGTGACAGACTCCCTCTAATGGGTCTAGGATCAGTCTGCTGTGACAAGAACTGTCTGTGGTTAATAGTGGTCCATAACTACTAGTTTTAATTTACTGATCATTTTCAGGCCTTTCTTTCTTTGTGAGTATTTACGGTTCAGAGAGAGTATACTAATACATATATTCTTCAGATTAAGTGACTGTATAAAAGAACTGTATAAAAGAATTTATTTATTTTTTTCTTAACGAAATGTGATTGTGAGACTGTTATATGTCAGCTGTATATTGTTGGACAGCCCAACCAGAGGAAATGAACCCAGGGGGCCCATGTGTAAAAACCAAGAAATATTTACAGTCATGAGTCAAAGTACGCCCTCTTTGAATTCTACAGTTTTATATATCAGGACATAATAAAAAACAAAAAACATCTGGTCCTTAAAAAGTCTTAAAATGAGGAAAATACAACCTCAGATGAAGAGCACATGACAAATTCCACTTTGTCAATATTTATTCAGCAAAAATTAGGCCAGAATGGAAAAGCCATGTGTGAAAAACTAAGTACGCCCCATGAGTTAATAGCTTGTTGAACTGCCTGTAGCAGCAATAACTTGAAGTAATTGTCTTCTGTATGACTTTATCAGTCTCTCACGTTATCCTGGAGGAATTTTGTCAAACTATTCTTACAACCATTGCTTCAGTTCATTGAGGTTTGTGGGCATACGATTATGCACAGTTCTCTTAAAGGGGTTGTCCCACGAAAAATATTGTACAGTTTTCAAACCAGCAGCTGGATCTGAATACTTTTGTAATTGCATGTTATTAAAGATTTTACAGAGTCACTGAGTTATTCAATTAAATGTATCAGTATAGCCAGGGGTGGGATTCAAATTTTTAAGAACAGGTTCCCTATTAAACGGTGGACACGCGGCATCACGACACGTGTTTACATATACATACACCATATATACACATACCACAAAACTTTTAAAAAGCCTAAGGAGCTAAACTACCAGCGTTGCGAGTTTTTGTAAAGCGCTGGCCCACACCTCTAACTCCACCCAATGTCTATCTGTACATGTTCCAACCCTGCCTAGTCTCCATTGTGCCCCCCACACAGTAGTTATGCCATATTTTGGATGGTATGCATACATAAACAGACTATATAGACACTACACTCACATAATCACATATACAATATACACCATACAGTATATAAATTACACCTAGGCTCAGAGGCGTAGCTAGAGGTTCAGCACAGGGGGGGCGAAACATACTTGAGTGGGCCCCCCACTTGGCTTCCCAAACGCACGTTTCCAACTTCACAGGCACATACTACTAGTTGTGGTTATAATATTGTATTAGAAAGATTACTATATAAACTGCTAGATCATCTATGCTGCTAAGTACAGTACAATAGACTTTCTACATACCCTACTCTAAATACTCTACCACATAATGCAGTGAAATATAGGATTAATAGGAGTAAAAAACAAGAGGACTCCTATGTTAAAGGAAACCTGTCCACAGTTTTTACATCACTAAACTAACAGTCCCCTGCCCCCATCAGACCTCAGATCATCAGAATGTGCCCCCCATCAGACCTCAGATCAGTGTATTGTGCCCCACCAGACCTCAGATCAGCGTATTGTGCCCCATCAGACCTCAGATCAGCAGAATATGCCCCCATCAGACCTCACATCAGCCTACTGTGCCCCCATCAGACCTCAGATCAGCGTATTGTGCCCCATCAGACCTCACATCAGCCTACTGTGCCCCCATCAGACCACATCAGCGTATTGTGCCCCATCAGACCTCAGATCAGCGTATTGTACCCCATCAGACCTCAGATCAGCAGAATGTGCCCCCATTAGTCCTCACATCAGCCTACTGTGCCCCCATCAGACCTCAGATCAGCGTATTGTGCCCCCATCAGACCTCCGATCAACAGAATGTGCCCCCATCAGACCTCAGATCAGCGTATTGTGCCACATCAGACCTCAGATCAGCATATTGTGCCCCCATCAGACCTCAGATCAGCAGAATGTGCCCCCATCAGACCTCAGATCAGCGTATTGTGCCCCATCAGACCTCAGATCAGCGTACTGTGCCCCCATCAGACCTCATATCAGCGTACTGTGCCCCCATCAGACCTCAGATCAGCGTACTGTGCCCCCATCAGACCTCAGATCAGCGTATTGTGCCCCATCAGACCTCAGATCAGCGTACTGTGCCCCCATCAGACCTCAGATCAGCAGAATGTGCCCCCATCAGACCTCACATCAGCCTACTGTGCCCCCATCAGACCTCAGATCAGCGTATTGTGCCCCCCACCAGACCTCAGATCAGCGTATTGTGCCACATCAGACCTCAGATCAGCATATTGTGCCCCCATCAGACCTCAGATCAGCAGAATGTGCCCCCATCAGACCTCAGATCAGCGTATTGTGCCCCATCAGACCTCAGATCAGCGTACTGTGCCCCCATCAGACCTCAGATCAGCGTACTGTGCCCCCATCAGACCTCAGATCAGCGTACTGTGCCCCCATCAGACCTCAGATCAGCGTATTGTGCCCCCATCAGACCTCAGATCAGCGTACTGTGCCCCCATCAGACCTCAGATCAGCAGAATGTGCCCCCATCAGACCTCAGATCAGCGTATTGTGCCCCATCAGACCTCAGATCAGCGTACTGTGCCCCCATCAGACCTCAGATCAGCGTACTGTGCCCCCATCAGACCTCAGATCAGCGTACTGTGCCCCCATCAGACCTCAGATCAGCGTACTGTGCCCCCATCAGACCTCAGATCAGCGTACTGTGCCCCCATCAGACCTCAGATCAGCGTACTGTGCCCCCATCAGACCTCAGATCAGCGTACTGTGCCCCCATCAGACCTCAGATCAGCGTATTGTGCCCCATCAGACCTCAGATCAGCGTATTGTGCCCAATCAGACCTCAGATCAGCGTACTGTGCCCCCATCAGACCTCAGATCAGCAGAATGTGCCCCCATCAGACCTCACATCAGCCTACTGTGCCCCCATCAGACCTCAGATCAGCGTATTGTGCCCCCCACCAGACCTCAGATCAGCGTATTGTGCCCCCATCAGACCTCAGATCAGCGTATTGTGCCCCCATCAGACCTCAGATCAGCAGACTGTGCCCCCATCAGACCTCATATCAGCAGACTGTGCCCCCATCAGACCTCATATCAGCAGACTGTGCCCCCATCAGACCTCATATCAGCCTACTGTGCCCCTATCAGACCTCAGATCAGCATATTGTGCCCCCATCAGACCTCAGATCAGCATATTGTGCCCCCATCAGACGTGCAGCGTCAGGTCATAGTGCGCGCCACCAGGGAAGAGAGCAGAGCGCGGACCGGAGGGCAGCCGCAGCGCAGAACAGGTAAGTAAAGTTTTTTATTTTAATCCTATGTGGCTGGGTGGGCTGATCTGAGGTCTGATGGGGGTCCCTAAATACAAGTGAGCGCTTCCATAATGGAAGCGCTCACTTGTATTCGCCTGATAGAAGGCAAGGTCATCCTTGCTGGGGCCCCCCCTGAGTCACTGGGCCCGGAGCCGTCGCCCCCCCTGCCCCCCCGGTAGCTACGCCACTGCCTAGGCTATACTTACAGTAGATTTACCTGCTCCATACATGCATATTTGCATACACATTATATTCAGTGCTATCCAGCATACAGCGCACATTCCTCTCACATCAAGTGACTTCTCCTCTGATGCAGATGTTCTCTTTTCTCATCTTCTCCTTTCAGAGCAGGCGCCATGATGATTTTTCACCTCTCGTCTCAGCAGTTTGACGAAAAGACATCTTAGGTTCCTACTTTTCCATCATCCTACCACCTTCAATACTTAAAATGAGCACCAGTACAAAGAATGTCCCTTATAATGTGTGCCAGTACAAAAAAAATCCCCCTTAGTGCCCCCAGTTGAGCTAATGTCCCCATAGTGCCCCTATAATATGTCCAAGTATAAAATACCCCTACTGGCACCATAGTGTTCCCCAGAATGTGCCAGTATAAATGTCCCTTCTTAGTGTCCTCATAATGTGCCTACATAATATGCCCCCATAGTGTTCTTCCCCCCTCCAACACCATAGTGTGCCCATAATGTGCCAGTTTAAGATGCCCCCACAGTGTCGCCTATGACATGCCAGTATAAATGCCCCCAGAAGATGCCCCCATAGTGTTCCCCATAATGTGCCAGTAATACCCCCATGATGTGCCAGCAATGCCCCAAGTAGATGCCCCCATAGTGGTCCCCATATGCCAGCAATGCCCCCCAGTGTGCCCCAATCAGACCTCAGATCAGCCCACTGTGCCTCCACCAGACCTCAGATCAGCCCACTGTGCCCCATCAGACCTCAGATCAGCCCATTGTGCCCCCATCAGACCTCAGATCAGCCCACTGTGCCCCCATCAGACCTCAGATCAGCCCATTGTGCCCCCATCAGACCTCAGATTAGCCCATTGTGCCCCATCAAACCTCAGATCAGCCCATTTGCCCCCATCAGACCTCAGATCAGCCCATTGTGCCGCCTTTAGACCCCAGATCAGCCCATTGTGCCCCATCATACCTCAGATCAGCCCGCTGCTCTGTCTTCTCTTCCCACGCTGCACTGTCACCTGACTGCGTGCACTACGTCCTGACGCTGTACAAGGTCAGGCTAGTGTAGCACGGGCAGGAAAAGCAGGAGATGAGCGCTTCCATTGTGGAAGCGCTCATCTCCTGCTGCCGCACCGGATCGGGATTCCTGCTGCTGCCGCTCCGGATCGGGATTCAGCTGATAACCCGGTTCTCCGATCCAGCTGTAATTTTAACAACCGGATCTGGAGAACCGGCGGAGGGAACCGGCTGAGTCCCATGCCTGTGTATAGCGCCACCTGCTTTTTGTTCTTTTTCTTATTTCTTTGACCTGCTCACTGAGCAGGGCTTTGGAGTTGGTAAGCCAAAGCCCCGACTCCGACTCCTCAATTTCCCCTAACTCCGATTCCCACTCCGACTCCGACTCAGACTCCCTCATACATGGCGCATGTTTAAGCGATAACTTTAAACAAACTTTGCATAAATCAATAGTACAGATAAGTCATGACAAAAAAAAGTTTGTAATATATGTTTTACTAGTTATCTTTACTCTGCACTTTCATCATCAGGCTTTTCTGTGGGTATAGCTCACTAAGGGCCTGATGTATGAAAACTGTCTAGGTCTAAGACTTTCTTTGTTGCCCATAGCAACCAATCAGAGCTCCCGTTTCATTTCTCCAGAGCACGATATGAAATGAAAGGGGAGCTCTGATTGGTTTCTATGGGACACTTTTCATCCATAAGGCCCTAGGTGTTTTACATCATACTGCTTCACAGTCTAGAAAGTGACACTACTAGCAGTGCTATTTCTGACTTTGATATGTTAGAAAACAGTTTTCCCCCTTATATTCTATGTATAGCATATAGAAGCCACCAGAGCAGCTAACCTCTCCAAACATGAGCTCAGAGGAAACATAAAGCATACAGAGAGAACATGCACTGCACAATTGATTTATGCACAGTTTGTTGAAAGTTTAGATATACTAAGAAGTACTTGTCTTAAAAGGGTTTTCTCAGCAGATTAATTCACTGGCTGACAGGCAGTTTGCACTCACTCTGTCTCCTCAGGCTATGGGTGGGTCTTCAGCAGTTATTAGCATATATTAACTTACTCTAACAGAGCAGGAGATTGTGATCTCTAACACAATTACAGGTAAAGCTTCTCAGTCATCACAAAACTTGGATCTTTTGCTTACTGTAGGTAATCACTCAGAGCTCTGTCCCATCATTCTGTGGGGGTGAAGTCACTGCTGCTCTCAGCCAATCAGATAACAGATAACAGTCTTTCTGGTCTTCTGGTTACCCTAGAAACCTGTGTGCAGTGAGAGACCTGCTGTAACTGTCTATAGTTCATGAGTGACCAATGGATTTAGAAAATGTCGTCTTTCTTCTGTCCCTTTATGTTGAAAGCTAATTTTTGTAACTAGTGAGAAACCTCTTTAATCCTGTTTTCTCTGGGAGATCTGAGATGAGTGTAGCCATTCCTTCCCAGTGCCTTTTTTCTCTGATCTGTAGCGGAGGAGCTTCACTACTGAGCATCTACATAAAGGGCAGCACACATTCATCTCAACTAAAAGCCTAGATCCTTAGATCAGGAATAGAATAGACATTTATAGGACATTTCATCATTTTCCCAAATTCTTATAAAAAATATATTCAGCACATACTGCATTGAACTAACTGTACCAATGTATTATATATATGTGGAGTCGGAGTCAGTCTATTTTATACCGACTCCGACTCAAAATGGACACTGACTCTGACTCCACGACTCCAACTCCACAGCCCTATGTAATGTCCTATATCATGTCTGATTTTCATTTTTTACATTAGTCGTGGGATAACCCCTTTAAGGCCCTGTCACAACATTTCAATTGAGTTGAGGCCTGGCCTTTGACATTACCATTGCAACACCTTGATTATTTTATTTTTCTACTATTGTGTGGTAGATTTGCTGGTATGTTTGAGATCGTTGCCCTGTTGCATAACCTAGTTTCAGCCAAGCTGAACTGGATAGATGGTTTAACTCTAAAATACTTTGGTATACAGAGGAGTTTATGGTAGACTCAATGATTGCAAGGTGTCCAGGTCCTGTGGCTGCAAAACAAGGATAAATCATTACTCTTTCATCACCATGCTTGACGATGGTATGAGATGTTTGTTTAGATTAGCTGTTTTTGGTTTTGCACTGTACATTATGGCCAAACATCTCTATTTTGGTCTTGTCTGTCCAAAGAACCTTGTTCCAGAAGTCTTGTGGTTTGTTTAGATGCAACTTTGCAAACGTAGGCCATGCTGCCATGTTCTTTTTAAAAAGAAGAGGCTTTCTCCCACTAACCCTTCAAAACAAGCCATATTTGCTCAGTATTTTTTAACTGTACTGTCATCAACTTGAACATTTAACATACTGAGGTCTGTAGAGTTTTCAATGTAGATTTTTTTTAGCATTGCATTGACCTTGGGCATCCACTTTTGGGGAGATTGTCAGCTGTCTTGAATGTTTTCCACTTGTGAATAATCTTTCTCACTATAGAATGATGGGCTTCATTTTACAATTCTTCATTCTACAGTTTGGAACTAGACTTATAACCCTTCCCAGATTGATGGATAGCAACATTTGCTTCTCTAAGACATTGTTAAGGTCTTTCCTCCTTGGCATTGTATTACACATATTTGAATGTTCTAGATCAGCAAACTTGCAAAACCTCTGTTTTTATAGAGGTAGTCACACTTGCTAAAGATCAATTAATCAATGGCATTTGATTGGCAGCCCATGGATACCCTCTTCTTATGGAAGTAGTAGGGGTGTCCTTAATTTTTCACAGACTTCTTATTTTTGGCCTAGTTTTTGTCAAATATATAATGACCCGGTTTAATTTATGTGTTGTTTATGACCTTCTAAGGATCAGAATTGTTTTTACGTCCAGACTCCAGACACTTAAAACCATACAATTCAAAGAGGCCATACTTTATTTTTACCATGACTGTATATAATAAGTTATTTTATAGCTTTTCCATGTTAAAAAGAGCCACAATCCTGGGAAAAAGAAACATAATTTTTACTAGACACATGTTTAAATTCCTAAACTGTCCAAAATAATGTATTAAAAGGAGCAGAAGCAATAATTGCAGCTATTGGAGACTCACTTTTACCAGCCAGTACGTGGGGCATTGCTAAGTCAGACTTGCTAATAATAACAAAATCTTGTTTTTATAGTTTTTCCCAAAATGGCAAATAGCAGGGTGACTGCCCTGACAAGAGCAAGAGCAAAACCAAAGCTGTAGCTGGAACCTTTAACTTAACCTCTAAATCAATCCCTCCTACCATTTTACCAGCATGGTTCTGGCTTATCACAAAGAATTAAACAAAGCTGCATGGTGCAGGGATGGCTTGGCAATTCAATCTATACTAGCTGGTTAAGGTGACCCTCTAATCTCTACAACAGATCACTGTTTATACCTACTCCTTTTAATACATTATTTTGTTTAGTTTGGAAATATTAACACGTACATAAGAAAAGTTACATTTCTTGAACGCCAGTTTTTTCTTTATCATATGTACAGTATTGGATAGTATTTGGAAGAGCTTGGGTCATCAGTCACAAGATCCTCAATAGCTATGTGTATAGTCATGGTCACTGAGGTGTGGTACTGTAATTCATCAGACTCCTCTGCCTTTTTCTTGTTGCGTAAATTTTATATTTTTAAAAAACGTTCTTCCCACCTTCGGTTTTACTTGATATATATTATGCTGTGAGTGTAAATTTGGCACAGAAATTAGGTTTTAATTTAGTTGTGCCTGATTGGAATTGAGGAAGGTCATCAAACCATTTGGATAACTGCTGTGGTCAGCAAATCTATATAAAGTGGTATTTCCACAGAAACTTTCTTACGAAGCATTCACGAAATACAGAACAACGGATTCACATACTCCCACAGAAAGGAAGCACCCTTTATGATGAGAATGTGGACTTTGCGGATTTGTAAGTAGATAAACTCTAAATTTATCACCGAAAGTTTGAATAAGAGATTATGATGTTAAGACATCAGTGGTTTAGATAAATGAAGATAGATGGTGGCTTCGGAACCGACCATAGTTATTGTATAATAGCAATCTAAATGAATAAACTGTAGTTGTATCTAAATAGATAGATATAGTTACTAGATAGTATAGATACTATCTATCTATTTATCTATCTATCTATCTATCTATCGATCTATCTCTATATATTTATTTATAGTTTTAAAAGAGAGATAGAAAGAGAGGGAAAGAGAGAGTTAAAATATATTTCAAGTATGATATACAATGTGTGTGTGTGTATATATATATATATATATATATATGTATATCAGCATCTTTCAAGCAGTATAATAAATTAATAAATGTGCTACACTTGCATTTGAGTTGCAGTATTGTTACTTCATACCTTATTAATGCTCTAAGGGTCCCACATTTTTTGCCAGTAATGAAATACCAGAATAAACCTACGGTTTTTGTGGTGTTTTTTCCGTCATTTTTTTGCAAACAGTATCTTGCCACTAGTGTTTTCTAGTGTTGAGCAAGCATGCTCGGCTGAACTCACTGTTCGGCCGAGCATGCCTACGCTCTGGTCCGCTCGGTGCTCAAGTCTCTTCCCCGCACTGTAATATTGATTTGTATGCTAATGCGTACCAATTGTATGCTAATGCGTACGAATTTGTATGCTAATGCGTATGCCTTTATACGCTAATGCGTACGCATTTGTATATTAATGCGTACGCATTGTGCGCTAATGCGTACAAATTCAGTTAATTAGGATACTTTTACGAGTGAAAGGCGTAAAAGAGGAGAAGTCGCAATTCTGACCTTTTTCTATTAACCAGACACCCTCCCCTCTTCCGAGCGGAGGTTGCCTGGTTTAGTCCCATTGACTAACATTATGCTCGGGTGCTCGGCCGAGCACTCGAGCAACCCCTAGTGCTCGGCCAGAGCACCCGAGCAACAACACTAGTGTTTTCTTCAAGTTGTTTTTCCCGTATAAGAAAAGGTCAAAATGCCTGAAAAATACCACCAGCATGCTGCACTTTTGAAAAGAAACTAGAAAGACAAAAAAAATTGGCTGCTAATTAAAAAAAATCCAGTACCAAAAACACAAACTACATTTCCCATAGACCTTCAGCTGACATCTGGAGCTCACATTTTTACAGCACAAAATGTGCAAGAGCAGAAAAACACACACTAAAAACTTGCGTGAAACACTATTATAAGCAATGTTAGAAAAAAAAAGCTCAGTTGATGTTAGGCTGGGCTTTCACCTTCATGTTTGTGGATGCAGCTTTTGAAGCCAAAACCAGAGGTGGATTTAAAAAAAAGACTTGGGAGAGTTTACCATCAGTTCTGCTTCAGTCTGGGTTACTATATGTCATATTTATAAAATGCCTCATGTGGCTTGATAAATCTGTCTTATCCAGAAACATTTACCAGAAACAAACACACTTTTACACTTTTGTCTAGAAAATCTACTCAGTTTTACTACAGTTTTCCTATTCCACCCTCCTGCTGGAGTGAGATTCCAACTTTTTTAAAAAAAAGTGTAAATGATAAATCTGGAGTGAAACTCATTACCATGGCAAACCACATCCACTTGTATACCCACATTGCAAAACTACAGTGAGTGATGTAAAAATACAAAAAGTCGCAAAACTGTTGCAGAAGTGAGTGCAAAAAGTCGCAAGAGCCCTATTTTGCGACTTTTTGAAGACAGCACTCTGGAGTGAAGGAATGATAAATCAGTCTTTCATTACCTTATCCACCTGTAAGCTGACAGGATACAGACCAGTGAAGAGAACCAGTAACTCAGGATGCCAGAAAGGCGAACATGTGAGTATCGTTCGTATTGTTATATAGTGTTATTGTTATTCAAAAGCTGGACAACCCCTTTAAGACAAACGGGGAAAATTATCAAAACTGGAAAATCGGCTAAGTTGCCCATTCAGATTCAGTTTTTCCAAGCTCCTTCAGGAAATGGAAAGTGGAATCTAATTGGTTGTTGTGGGCAGCTAGGCCAGTTTTCCTTTACACCAGTTTTGATAAATCTCAAGCATAATGTTCAGAACGTGATAAAAAATAACTGAACTGCTTTCAAAGAGTAGACAGAGGAAACAACTACTTAAAATTTGTTAAATTCAGCTGGAAATACTTCCCCTCCGTCTCCAGTCACGAGGGATGAAGTATTTACATGGTTTGATTCTAAGGAATCAGAATGAGAGTCATTAAACTAACATGTACATCCAGACACATGAAGAAGCTGTCTGACAGCAAAACAATGTGGCCATATTAAAGGGTCTGACCCACTTATAGTTCTTATAAGGCATAGATAATGTCATCAAATATATGAAGTGTATGTGTATGAGTGTATGTGTGTATGTACGTCGACTAAAGGAATCCCCACCATCGCAGCTACCATCACGAAATTTGGCACATAGGTACATCAGGTGTCCGGGTTTTAGACTGGGTCTCAGCTCTCCAGGACATACCGTTCCTGAGATATTCCCAAAAAATGCATTAGCCAATAGAAGCCTGGTCACATGACTCTTATCAGCCAATAGAAGCTTGCAGGTCGTTAGTCTCCACACACACAGTTTCACACTAGGTTCCCATAACAATCCAGCCATTTTTCTGCACTGCTGTAGGTAACATAGTAACATAGTTTGTAAGGCCAAAAAAAGACATCTGTCCATCCAGTTCAGCCTGTTTTCCTACAAGTTGATCCAGAGGAAGGCAAAAAAAAACCCTGTGAGGTAGAAGCCAATTTTCCTCACTTTAGGGGGAAAAATTCCTCCCCGACTCCAATCAGGCAATCAGAATAACTCCCTGGATCAACGACCCCTCTCTAGTCACTATAACCTGTAATATTATTACCCTCCAGAAATACATCCAGGCCCTTCTTGAACTCTTTTAGTGAACTTACCATCACCACCTCCTCAGGCAGACAGTTCCACAGTCTCACTGCTCTTACCGTAAAGAATCCTCTTCTATGTTTATGTACAAACCTTCTTTCCTCCAGATGCAGAGGATGTCCCCTCGTCAGCTTTAAAAGGTCAGGGCGCTGTAGATGACACTGATAAAGGGGTATTCCGGTTACCATAAATATAACTTATGTTTTCGACTAATTCATCATCAATCATTACCTAATATAATGTAAGTTTCACATATTTACCATTCAGTAGTAATAAAAGATGTTTTCGTCCACTGCTACCCACTGTGTTTCCTCATAAATTACCATGGCATCAACCTATAATTCAGGCCGCCCTCAAAAGAAGGACTTAAAAGTCAGCCCCCAGGTCCCACCAAGCCACGCCCCACCCCTGTGATGCCACACCCCCTCCCACACCTGGTTTCCCAGCCATTTTTCTGCACTGCTGTAGGTCAGCTTTAAAGGCAGGGCGCTGTGGATGACACTGTTAAAGGTGCAGTGTCGTGCTGTCTGAGCATGAGCTGCAGCAACTGACTGAGGCTTCTCTCATCCCCAGTCAGTCACTAGAGCCTGCAGACATGGCTCCCTGTGGCTGACTGAGGGGGAGAGAAGCACCGAGCTGTCCCTAGCTCACCTTCAGGTCAGGAACTTGTTCTTCTTCTCCGTGTCTTCACAGACCCGAGGTGTGTGGCTTCATGGGGACTGTGGGCGTGGCTTCACATTTGAGAGCGTGGCCGGTGAGGTCTGGCTTTCTGGGGTGAAGCCAGGGGCCACTCTAGCTGCTGTGGAGGTCACAGTTAAAGGGGAGGGCGCTGTGGATGTTACTGTTAAGGGGCCGGCTGCTGTGGAGGTCACTGTTACGAGAGATGGGGACTGTGGAGGCCACTATTAAAGGAGCAGCGGGGTACTGTGAGGTCACTGTAAAGGGAGCAGGGTACTGTGACAGTCACTGTTAAAGGGGTAGTCACTGTGGAGGTCTCTGTCAAGGGGGCCAGGAATGGTGGAGGTCAGTTAAGGGGACTGTAACCTATGGTCAGTGTTAAGGGGTGAGTGCTGTAGAGGTCACTGTAAATGGGGTGAGGTAACATAGTAACATAGTTTATAAGGCCGAAAAAAGACATCTGTCCATCCAGTTCGGCCTGTTTTCCTATAAGTTGATCCAGGGGAAGGCAAAAAACCCCTGTGAGGTGGAAGCCAATTTTCCCCACTTTAGGGAAAAAAAATTTCTTCCCGACTCCAATCAGGCAATCAGAATTACTCCCTGGATCAATGACCCCTCTCTAGTAACTATAACCTATAATATTATTACCCTCCAAAAATACATCCAGTTCTCTCTTGAACTCTTTTAGTGAACTTACCATCACCACCTCCTCAGGCAGAGAGTTCCATAGTCTCACTGCTCTTACCGTAAAGAATCCTCTTCTATGTTTGTGTACAAACCTTCTTTCCTCCAGACGCAGAGGATGTCCCCTCGTCACAGTCACAGTCCTGGGGATAAATAGATGATGGGAGAGATCTCTGTACTGACCTCTGATATATTTATACATAGTTATTAGATCTCCCCTCAGTCGTCTTTTTTCTAAAGTGAATAACCCTAATTTTGATAATCTTTCTGGGTACTGTAGTCCACCCATTCCAGTTATTACTTTAGTTGCCCTCCTCTGAACTCTCTCCAGCTCTGCTATGTCTGCCTTGTTCACAGGAGCCCAGAACTGTACACAGTACTCCATGTGTGGTCTGACTAGTGATTTGTAAAGTGGCAGGACTATATTCTCATCACTGGCATCTATGCCTCTTTTGATGCAACCCATTATCTCATTGGCCTTGGCAGCAGCTGTCTGACACTGGTTTCTACAGCTTAGTTTGCTGTTCACTAAAATTCCTAGGTCCTTTTCCATGTCAGAGTTACCCAATATTTTACCCAAGCCTCCAGTCTATCCAGATCCATCTGTAGCAGTGTACTGTCCTCTTCTGTGTTAATTACTTTACACAGTTTAGTGTCATCTGCAAAAATTGATATTTTACTGTGCAAGCCTTCTACAAGATCATTAATAAATATATTGAAGAGAATAGGGCCCAATACTGACCCCTGTGGTATCCCACTAGTTACAGTGACCCAATTTGAGTATGTACCATTAATAACCACCCTCTGTTTTCTATCACTGAGCCAGTTACTTACCCACATACAGACATTTTCTCCCAGGCCAAGCATTCTCATTTTATATACTAAACTTTTATGTGGTATAGGTGCTGTGGAACTCACTGTTAAAGGGGCAGGCTGCTGTGAAGGTCAAAGTTAAAGAGGACCTGTCACACTCCTGACATGCCTGTTTTAATAGATTCATGCATTCCCCATGTAATGGCAATTCTGGAACATCTATTCTTATGTCTCTATGTTGTGCCATTCCTTTATTATTTGAACTAGAAGTTATGAATGAATTGCTATTTGCCTTCAGTAAAGGAACAGAGGGGAGGTAACAAGTTGGGGGTGTGTACCTGCACAGTCTGAACATGGCAACACTGATTGGCTAGAGTCAGTCTGTGCAGGTACACACCCCCAACTGGTTACCTCCCCTCTGTTCCCTTACTGAAGGCAAAATAGAAATTCATTCATAACTTCTAGTGCAAATAATAAAGGAATGGCACAACATAGAGACATAAGAATAGATGATCCAGAATTGTTACGTACGTACGTGGGAAATGCATGAAGCTATTAAAACAGGCATGTCAGGAGTGATGAAAGGTCCCATTTTAAGGAGATGGAGCACTGTCTGGAAGGTCATTGTTAAGGAGTCAGGGTGCTGTAGAGGTCACTCTCGATATCTTTTAACAACACACATACAAACATTAAATAGAATAGATTAAATATACCCGGGCGAAGCCAGGTCCTTCAGCTAGTTTTTAATATACTGTACAGTACTTTGTGTTTTAAATCCTTGCAGCTTTAATATCTCTGCTGGCATTGATAGTAGCAGCAATGTGGAACCAGGCTTTCTGAATGTAAAGAGTCTTCCTTAGCCTATTATGTAAACACTGTACTTTTTATAATTTGGTGGGAAAGATTTACTGGATCCAATCCTGTTCTTGGAACAAATTATAAAGCCCCAAAATGAACCCAAACTTCTGCCATTTGGAAGTATCTATAAGCTAAGTTTGCTACAGAGTTGCCAACCTGATTTTAATAAAAAAATGTTTGGACCACTTATCAAAAAGTTACAGACAGCTAAAATCATTCCTGGAATTTATGGCTGGTTGGCAGCCCTGATTCCTTATCCTTATGGCCAACATGCTAGGGTTTTTTAACCCCTTAATGTATATGTAACCCCTTCATGTAGATTTTTTTTCCTGTTTTCCAATACAAGCCCTCATTTGGGCATATCAATGAAAAATTAATGGCATTTGGAATGCAGAAAGGAAAAAAACTAAAACGCCAAAATGAAAACAAGTCTGGCCCTTAAAGGGGTTATTCCATGAGTAATGTAAAAATGAAAATCAGACATCATATAGTACCTGACAATCTCTTTGTAACAAAGCTAGAACCAGTCCTGTACTTAACATAGATCCAGAGATCTCCCCATTCATTGCTCTGCTAGATTTATATCAAGCTGGCAGCTCAATGGAGTGTCTTTTCTGCTGCATCTCAGGGGGAGTGTCTCAGCTCTCCCTATCACAGCTCAGGAGGCAGTTGAAGGATGAAACTGAGCATGTGCGGCCATCTCAGTGAGCAGGACAAAGAAATAAGGAAAAGAAACAAACAGCAGGTGGCGCTATACAGATACATTTTATAAAATAACTGAGTGGCTATACAAAATTTTCGATTACATGCAATTACAAAAGTATTCAAATCCAAGTGCTGGTTTGAAAACTGTAGAATATTTTTAGTGTGACAACCCCTTTAAGGGGATAAGCCTCCACATACTAGGTTGCAGATTTGTGTGAACACCTTGGCAACAGAGTCGCACTGGTCCCCTTAAGCCCACTCGCAGATCTTGCAGAAATCTGCAATGATTCTGCAGCAAAATCCACATTACTTTATGGCTTCTCCTGCAGATGTTCCACGGATTTCCACAGCGCAGTTTGAATTTTACGTTATTGCTTTTTTTAGCGTTTTTCGGTACATTGACATATAATTTAACCTCTTTATTGCAGGAAAAGGGGGTTGCTGTAGTTGCCCAGAAGGCCTGAAGATTTTTTTAATTTTTGCCTTCCAACATGCATAGCCATACCATACCTTTTTTTTTGTGTCAACATTACTATGTGAGGTTTTGTTTTTAGCTAGACAAACTGTTCTTTATTGTAAGTGCCATTCTTACTACAGATAGCTAAGCACTTAATATTAACTTTTATTACAGGTCAAGTGCAAAAAAAGCAACTGCATCATTTTTGTTTACGTCAGTCGCCAAATATTTTCACTATAGTGTACTGTTGCTACAGTAGTACATGTAAGGTTGAAGTGCCCTTGGTATCATTTTTGCAACACAGAAAAATCATTTCATTTGCAACAAAATATCCTTCCATTAACAACTTTGATGAATGGCTCTTTGTTAGGGTGGGTTCACATCAGCGTTATGGTTTCCGTTTGTGTTTTCCGTTATAACATGGCTGTAACGGAAAATAACGGAATCCATAAGACGGAAGTCAAAACGGAAGCCTTTAGAGGCATTCCGTTTTGATCCGTCATAATAGAAGTCTATGAGAATCATAACGGATCCGTCTGGTTCCCGTTATCCAAGACGGAAAAAAAAGTCCTGTCGCAGGCTTCTGTTTTGACTTCCGTCTTATGGATTCCGTTATTTTCACACATGGAAACCATAACGCTGATGTGAACCCACCCTTAAGTGCACATCAAATAATTTCAATGAATCCTAAATACAGTAAAAGTATAATGCAGGTTTCACACACAGTGGTTTTTTTGTTTGTTTTTGGGGGGGCTAAAGGTTGTTGTCAGATGTTTGCTGGATGTCTGTAAAAAAAAAAAATCAGGATAGTCTATGCACACTTAATTTTGTATTTTTAGCATTTAAAGGGGTTGGCCAAGTTATATTTATTGATGATCTATCCTTAGGATAGGTTATCAATATCAGATCGGCAGGGGTCTGACACCCGGATCAGCTGTTTGAAGAGGAGGCGGGCGCGATGCCAGCGCTGCCTCCTCTTCATTGTTTACATCTTAGCCGTAACATGAGTAGCGGTGAGCAGGTGTAACTACAGCTAACCGTCCCATTCATTTCAATGGGACGGTTCGTTCCCATGGTTAGGTATAATTACACCTGCTCACTGCTGTGGAAGTTACGGCGAGCAGGTAAACAATGAAGAGGACCCCCGCCGATCTGATATTGATGACCTATCCTGAGGATAGGTCATCAATAAATATAACTTGGACAACCCCTTTAATGGTGTCTTCGAGGTCAACAGCATTTTCTTCAAATCAGAGTATGAAAATATAGTATTTTTTTCTAGGATTTTTCTCCATAGTTCTTTCAATACAACTTCAAAAACTCCTGAAAAAATTAAAATAATGTCACTAAAACACATGTACAGTATCTCAGAAATGGTGAGTACACTCCTCACATTTTTGTAAATATTTTATATCTTTTCATGAGACAACACTGAACATATAACACTTTGATACAATGTAAAGCATTCAGCGTACAGCTAACCACTTGCAACAAAAGTGAGTACACCCCTTAGTGAAAATGGCCAAATTGTGACCAAAGTGTGTTCTTAAATCTCTTAGGCTTAGAGTTCACTAGAGCTTCACAGGTTTTCACATCTTGGAGATGTGTTTGGGGTTGTTATCATGTTGGAATACTGACCTGCAACCCTGTTTCCGAGGGGAGGGGATTATGCTCTGCTTCAGTATGTCACAGTACATGTTGGCATTCATGGTTCCCTCAATGAACTGTAGCTCCTCACAGCCAGCAGCACTCATGCAACCCCAAACCATGTCACTCCCACCACCATGCTTGACTGTATGTAAGACACACTTATCTTTGTAATCCTTACCTGGTTGCCACCACACATGATGACCTGGCCTCCAGAGTCACCAGACCTGAACCCAATTGAGATGGTTTGGGGTGAGCTGGACCGCAGAGTGAAGGCAAAAGGGCCAACAAGTGCTAAGCATCTCTGGGAACTCCTTCAAGACTGGACTGGAATACCATTTCAGGTGACTACCTCTTGAAGCTCATCAAGAGAATGCCAAGAATATGCAAAGCAGTAATCAAAGCAAAAGGTGGCTACTTTGAAGAACCTAGAATAAAAGACATATTTTCAGTTGTTTCACACTTTTTTGTTAAGTATATCATTCCACATGTGTTAATTCATAGTGTTGATGCCTTCAGTGTGAATCTACAATTTTCATAGTCATGAAAATACAGAAAACTCTTTGAATGAGAAGTTGTGTCCAAACTTTTGGTCTGTACTGTATTTTATGCTGGACTGTGGTATTTAGCTCTGTTGGGGTTGTATAATGTGCCACAATATTGTATTTCTGGCCCTGTCTTCCATCAATTTGGACCTGACTACAAAACGGGGCCACTTTTAGTATTTTTTCCAGGGACACTTTAAGCTCCCATTACATTCCTGCACACGTTTGACACCATATGAACCAAATAAGTTTATCTTGGTCTCATCAGACCACAGGACATGGTTCCAGTAATCAATGTCCTTAGCCTGCTTGTCTTCAGCAAATTGTTTGCAGGCTTTCTTGTGTATCATCTTTAAAAGAGGCTTCCTTCTGGGACAACAGCCATGCAGACCAATTTAATGCAGTGTGTGGCCTATGGTCTGAGCACTGACAGGCTGACCCCTCCACCCCTTTAACCTCAGCAGCAATGCTGGCAGCATTCATACAACCTCTGGATATGATGCTGAACAGGTGCACTCAACTTCTTTGGTCGACTATGACGAGGTTTGTTCTGAGTGTAACCTGTCTTGTTAAACCGCTGTATGGTCTTGGCCAGAATGCTACAGCTCAGTTTCAGGGTTTTGGCAATAGCCTAGGCCATCTTTATGTAGAGCAACAATTCTTTTTTTCAGATCCTCAGAGAATTCTTTGCCATGAGGTGCCATGTTGAACTTCCAGTCACCAGTATGAGAGAGTGAGAGCGTTAACACCAAATTTAACACATCTGCTCCCCATTCACACCTGAAACCTTGTAACACTAACAAGTCATATGACACTGGGTAGGGAAAACGGTTAATTGGGTACAATTTGGCCATTTTCACTTAGGGGTGTACTCACTTTTGTTGCCAGTGGTTTAGACATTAATGCGTTGGTTGCTGGTGTTGGTTGTTGGGCACTCCAAATTCACACTGTTATACAAGCTGTACACTGACCACTTTACATTGTATCAAAGTGTCATATCTTCAGTGTTGTCCCATGAAAAGATATAATAAAATATTAACAAAAATGTGCGGGGTGTACTCACTGTTGTGAGATACTGTAAATGCATCATTCAAATTTTTGCAACTGGATGAGCTTGAAGGCATTTTTACATACGTTGTGAACCTTAATAAACCTGCCTGACCCTAAAATAATGGAAACCTTTATAAGTCTTTTTTCCATCCATTTCCTATTCTGTCTTAAAAAACAAACAAAAAAAAACAGATGTAAAAATAGATCAAATCTCCACTATGTGAAATCATTCTAAAATTAATTTCACCTTGTTCACCTTAGCCTAGTTCTCAATATAATTTAGCCGTAAATGTTAGTACACATATGCATTCAAACATTGGGGGAGATTTATCAAAGTGGTGTAAAGTAGAACTGGTTCAGTTGCCCATAGCAACCAATCAGATTCCACCTTTCATTTTTGACAACTCCTTTCAAAATGAAAGGTGTAATCTGATTGGTTGCTATGGGCAACTAAGTCAGTTCTACTTTACACCACTTTGATAAATCTCCCCCATTGTACATTGAATGACATTTGGCATTACTGTACTTGGTTAAAATAAAAGACTATAGTAGCATTTAGAGGCCCACAGCTAGCTTTGGAATCTGGACAGACACCAAGCTTCTCATTAAATGGGTTTACCAATTCTTCAAAATCAATTACCTACTCTTAGGATGTCATCAATATTAGATTCTCGGCACTCCCACCACTAGGATTAAGGCCAGAATGCTACAAGCACATTGTTTATCAGGGACAAGTCGGTACCTTTAACCCCGTGGGCAGCGGATGTCGTCTCTTTAAATATGACGCCCATTCCATACCAAAATAAGCTCCATAACCTGCGGGTGCTTGCTGTTTCACACAGCAAACCAGGACTAACATCTGCCATTAGTAGTTAAAAAATCACAGACATTTAACTCCGCAGACGACATGGTCGAATTTTACCACGGCATCTAAGCACTGAAAAACTGTGAGCGCTACACTCCTGTGGCTGGAACAGCTCCCCCTAGTGGCGATCGGGAGGTCCATTAATTCCCTTCAGCAGGCTTGTTCCTTCTGAAGGTTATGAGGCTGCCATGGCTATGTTCCAATAAAAACAGCACATTTCTCATAGACTTCAATGCTAATGCTCAGGGGTGTAGCTAAAGGCTCATGGACCCTGGTGCAAGAGTTCAGATTGATCCCCCATTCGCTCAGTGCTTTTTGACCAGGGGCCGGGTAGCAAATAGCCTTCATGCTGCCTGAGGCAAAGATTGAAATGGCACCCCCCCCTTCCTTCATGCCAAATTCTTGTAACCTCCAGCCAGAGGTGTAACTTGACCAGCATGCACTTTCTATAATACCGGTGCAGTACAAGGGTCTTCGGGCCCCCTCAGGCTCCTGGGCCCGGTAGCGACTGCTACCTCTGCACCCCCTATAGCTATGCCCCTGCTAATGCTTCTAATGAACTGGAGTCTATGATCACATGTTCAAGTTTCCTAGGGGAACTTTAAAAAAGTATTTAAAAAAAGCTTTAAAAATATTAAAAAATATACATACAATTCAAATCACCTCCCTTAGTAAAATAAAAAATAAACATCATAGGCATCACCGCATCCCAAAATGCCCATACTTTTAAAATGTAAAATTTTTTACAACATAATGAAAAAAAAAAAAATCAAAATGCCCACTTTGCCATTTCTTTGTTGGATGCTGGTTTTGATCTGCGCGACGGGGATGTGCAGCGGCGGCCCTGTGGCCGTCAGAAGCAAAACGTGTGCCGGGGAGTGGGGTAAATATAACCAGTATGAGCGGTCCGGGCATTATAGGGGTTGGATAACCCCTTTAAGTTGACAGGTAACATCCCTATTAAGGAAACAAGTAGTTATTAATAAAACGTTTTTTCATGATGTTTTATTTTTCAGGTGAGACCCAGAACACTTCAGGCTTAAATGGAGCTGTTTGGACTTAAACCCAAATTGAATGCTACACAGTCCACCAAATTTACACAAAATGGTATTTGTCTAGTAGTTAGTAAGTCATCTCTGAAATTGACATTAAAGGGGTTCTCCGGGATATTGATAGCTTATACTCAGAATACAGTAGGGCATCAATATCACATATAACTCACAATATCATTCCTATAACATATGCTAGTAGCAGCTCTGTCCCATTTAAAGGTAACCTGTGATCAACTTTATGTTGACCTCACTGAGGGCAGCATAAATTAATGACAGAAATGCTGATTTCATTGGTGTGTCACTCATGAGCTAAATGTAAGCGGTTACCGAGAACCAGCATTATAATCATTGCAGCACAGGCCTTGAAAAGAGTCAAATCTACTTGAGAAGAGTCATGCTTATTCATAATCCCCTGCTCTCCCCGCCCATCTGCTGATGATTGGCACTTTCTCTCCTAGAGAGAAAGGGAGAAAACTAGGTAGAAGACTGTCAGTCATCAGCAGGAGGGCAGGGAGTAACCATGACTCTTCTCTGGTGGCCATGATTCATTTCCAGGCCCAGTCTGCAATAATTGTGATGTTGGTTCTCAGCAACCACTTAATTCTGACTTTTAAACGATGACCGCTGAAATCAACTCACTTGTCTCTACTTTATTTTGCCGTTAGTATGGACAGCATAAAGTTGATGACAGGTTCCCTTTAAGTGAAAAGGGCTGAGCTGCATTACCAAGCACAGCCACTATCCAATGGATAGTGCTGTGCTTAGCAAGCTGTGATGAGGCTGTGACCATAACTGAAGCTCCGATGAGTGCTGTGGCTTCCTCAAGCAGCTGGTCAACAGGGGTTCCGGGTGTCGGACCCCCGCGGATATCATATTGATGTTCTATCCTGATGCTCTCCTTTGCCCTGCGCTAAATCGCGTTTGCCCTGCGCCAGTTCCGGTGACGAACCGGGCTCTGCCAGGCGGAGGTTTCCGCCCAGCAGTGAGCTGGTGACGTCACCGGCACTGATGGGTGGGCTTTGGCGCTGCCCTAGCCAGTAAAACGTCTAGGGCAGTGATAAAGCCGGCCCATTAGAGCCGGTGACGTCACCAAACACACTGCTGGGCAGAAGCCCTCACCAGGCAGTGTGTGTTACTAAACAAAAGAGCCTTTGGAAATGCTCCGATGCTGCTGTTAGGCAGGCTACCTGGATGAAAATATGGGTATGTCCGGGTTCAGATCTGAACCCGGACAACCCCTTTAAGTAACATGAGGATGAAGTGTGAGATTAAAGCCCTTGTATTAATTTGGAAAATATGAGATTGCTTTCTCGTGACACATTGTACTTTATGACTGTGGTAAATCTGTTGAGTTGAGTTTCACCTTTATTTATTTTAAAAAAAAATCCCAAATTTACAAAAATTTTGGGGGGAAAATCACAATTTTCAAAATTTTAATTTCTGCCTTTAAGACAATATGAAAATTACAGAGAACCCCTTTAACAACTAATTTAAGAAACATGAGGATGAAGTGTGAGATTAAAGGCCTTGTATTAATGTGGAAAATATGAAGTTGCTAGAAATGTAGAGTTTCAGCTTTAATCAAGAGTAATTTACCAATGTGCTTATGTAAAGGTCATCATAACCACAATACAGTCATGGGGGACTTTACAGTTCATTGGTGTCACCTGTACCTTTTCAGACAGGGTTTACTCCAGGATCTTTGCATCTGTTGTAAAAAAAAAAAAAAAAAAAAAAGCATACATAAGTGTTACTTCCTATTTTGCGGAAGACGTACTGGTGGCAATCACAGTATTAGTGCACATTTTCCATGCGATTGAAAAAGATAGGAGGAGATGACAAACACCATAAAAAAAGACAACTTCTTCTTTCTGAGACAGTGATAGCACACGCAGAAGTAGAAGACTGTCTTGTGTCTCTTAGTATGGTGGGGAGATTTAGAAAGTGTCAGACATTCTCAGGTAGGTCTTATGTTGCTTCTTTTGATTGTGTGCTATTTCAGCTGAAATTGCTAAGTGTTATATGTAGTGTAAGAATATTGTGGCTCAGGAAGTATTTATTTTTCATGTATAAGATGTGATGTAAAGTCAAAGCCACTTCATAAGACACGTGTTCATTTATGGCTGTAATGTAGTGTATCCTCCTACCATCAAAAGAGGTTCTGGGGATGTAGAACTTCTTGTGATGTAGTAAAAGAATTTGAACAGAACTTTCATGTATTTAAAGGGAAAATTCTCTTCTTGGAAATTTAAATATCTATTTAAAACAATATCCACTGATCGGAATACTGAGTCACAAGGCTTTTTTACAGTGTATATAATACTTTTAGTTTAGTCCCTTAAAGACAGTGAGGTTATTATAGCATGTATACATTATTCTAAGGGAAGTATTTTCAGGTTGAAATCTCTTTTGAAGTACTGTTAAATTCTTACAAATCTAGTAGAATAACTTAAAGGGGTTATCTGATTTCATTAAATTCAGAAACAAAACATGTATGGTAAGGATACATATTTCTGGTCCCCTTGAGTCATTTTCAAATTTTTTTTTTAAATTGAGGCTAAAACTACACTTTGATTCTTCAGTTCTTTTCGTTCGCACTGCACAAACCATCCCTTCTCTGATTCAGGCCTGCGTTATGCTAAGTAGAGCTAGCAAAGCTGAAGTTATCTTCTGTGTTGTCTAATGGTCATTCCCGCTGTGACTTTACTTTCAGGGGGAGTTGAGTTATGTGTAGGAAGAGTCACAACATGTTTCACTCAGGGGCTGTTTGCACTGAGTAAACTTCGTGTGATCAGTGACATTTCGTATTCTTGGTGCTTGGAATGCCATGAAATCAGCATATAACAATACCTAACATCACTGATCATATGGAAACAGCAAGGACACAGTACACAGCCGCGAAAAAGTGCAACAATGATGTTAAGTAGCCGTTGCTTCCCTGTTACATATCTATATTGATCCAATGAGAAGTAGCAATGAGGAGTTGCTTTCATCTTGAACCCTATCTACAAGATTCTGTTCCATTCCACAGGCAGCGTGGCTCCAGCTCCTCATTTCTCCTTCTCATTGGATCAGTTTTGCTTTTGAGGAAGATGCAGCAGACAGCCATACGTGGTATTCACCACATTGCTCTTATTAGAGTTTTTATAGAGCCTCTATCTGAGTTTCATATTGCATCATTCCTATTGGCAATACTACCCATGGCGCGCTGTGTATGATTTTATCTTCTCACATTTCTATGTTAGTACCATTGATTGTAAGAACTTCTCTAACACCTGAGAACCAGCTGTGCAAAGGTGCATATGTCTACTGATGGAATCCTTAATGGGAAGTAGTAATGCGTAAGTCCATTGAAATAACTAGGCATCATGGGTTGTGCACAGTACACTAGGGCAGGAGCTCTGAATTTTTGTTGAGGAAAGGCGTCTGAAATGGATGATCTAATATATGTTCTAATAGGGCATGTAGTATCTTTTTCCATTTTGTACGAGGTTATATAGGATTATAAAATTTTGTTTCTTTCCTTTAGAAACAGTCCCGCACCTGTCCGCAGGTTGTGTGTGTCTGATAAGCTTAGCTCCATTGAAGTGAATGGAGATGAGCTACTACAAAACCACACACAACATGTGGATAGGTGAGGGGAGAAGAGCAGTCATGTTTTGTCTGATGCTGTTCTACCCCTTTAACTCCCTTTGTTTTGTTCACATCCTTAAAAGACCAGGGCATCAAAACTCACAATACAGCTATGCAATTCAAAGACAAGGTTTGTGCAATAGATGGAATCCTCTAAGCCTCACATTGACATTTTGTAATATGTAAGGAAGCGGTTGCCTAACACCGTCTAGCTCTTTCTACATGTCCTCTTAAAGAAGAACTCCCGACAAAAATTTTATTCCATGTCCTGCTAGAAATGTACATGATGTAATCTGTAGTGAATGTCATTTTCTTACCAGTGTCTGAATTTTTGACTTCTATCATCCTGAAGTTTCTTATCTGTGTCATGTGACCAGCAATTAGACCCACCAACTCACACATAGACTTATGTGTGGACAGGAAGTCTAATTCTCTATGTATTCCTATGAGACTGAAAGTGAGGCTCCCATAGGAATGAATAGAGCAGTTACTGGCTTTCTGTCCTGGGTCAGTTGGAGGTCAGGGAGTTGGTCACATGACCCAGCTACAATAAGAAGAGAGGTTTTTACTCACAGAAACAGTCACTGATAAGAAAATGACAATCACTACAGATTATATCATGCACCTTTCTAACAGGTCAGAGAATAAAAATTTTTGCGGGAGTTCTTCTTTAACCTTACTAACTGGTAAGTAACAGAAATATGTGTGGTAGATGGTCATACATGTCCTAGCTAATGGCTTAGGATAACCCGTATGCATATGCCATAGCATAACGGAGCTCCCATACTGCAGTGGGAGAGTAAAGCTAGAAATAAACATAAGTAAGTCAGCTACCCTGTCATTTAGGGCTCATGCACGTGGCCTTTGCCCGGCCTTGGCCATATTGCGGCCCGCATACAGCAGGTCCACAATGCATGGGCACCAGCCGTGTGCACCCCACATCATGGACCCATTCAATTGAATGGGTCCACAATCCGAGAGATGCGGTGCGGAACAGATGCATGGATCGGAAGCCCACAGAAGTACTATGGAGTGCTTCCGTGGTGTTTCTGTCTGTGCCTCCGCATCGCAAAAAAATAGAATTTTTTTATATTTTTGGTGGTGTGGACAGTCGGATGTGGATTGCGGACCCTATTGAAGTGAATGGGTCCACAATCCGCATGCGGAAGCCCCACGGTCGGTGCCCGTGCATTGCGGACCGCAAGTTTTAGAGTTTCTACATTCTGAAAAAGGGGCGCGTGGTGGAGGTGTGGTGTGGGCATTGCCATCAGCTCAAGTACATTTACCAATCTGCGTCTCAATGATGATTGAAATCTTTGCTAGAGAGATTTCAGCACTGAAGTTTGCAAAAATGTGAATTGAGCTGTGAGCTATAACACTAAAGCTGTAACTAAGGATTAGTATAAGTAAGACAATATATTTAGAAACTTTCTCAACTTTTTTTAAAGTAACTTTTTCAGTAACTGTAAAAAGGTGTTCATAGGTAAACAAAAAGATTGGAGATTCCCAGGTAAATGAAATATATGAATCCCTTCTACACCGTGACAGTTTTTGGCTTCCTGGCCAGGCCATTTTTTGCAAATCTGACATGTGTCATATGATATGGTAATAATTTTTGAACACTTTTTACTTATGCAAGCCATTCTGAATTTTTTTTCTCATGACACATTGTACTTCATGACAGTGGTAAATCTGTTGAGTTGAGTTTCACCTTTATTTATCAAAAGAATCCCAAACGTACAAAAAAAAAATTGGAAAAATTCACAATTTTCAAAATTTTAATTTCTCAGTGATACCTAATAAAAAAGTTTTTACTTTATATTTCCCATATGTCTACTTTATCTTGACGTCAATTTGTAAATGTCATTTTTAATTTTTTTTTGGATGGATTAGAATTTTAGATTTAAAATTTTTAAATTGTAAAGAAAATTAATAGAAAACACCCATTACTTACCGTACTTTAAAAACTACAACTCTCAGGTTATTCAAATGATTTTACAAACTTTGCTAATCCTTCAGGTATTTCACAAGAATTAAAAGAAAATAGAGGAGAAATGTCAAAATTTCAATTTTTTTTTTTGCTGATTTTCCATTTGAATCTATTTTTTGCTGTAAGGCAACAGTGATTAACAGCCAAACAAAACTCAATATTTATTAACCTGATTCTGCAGTTTACAGAAACACCACATATGTGGTTGTAAGCTTTTGTATGGGCACATGGCAAAGTCCAGAAGGGAAGTAGCAACATATGGATTTTGGAGGGCAGATTTTACTGGGATCATTTTCAGGTGCCATGTCACATTTGAAGACCCCCTGATGCACCCCTACAGTGTAAACTCACAAAAAGTAGGACCTCATTTGTGAGGCCTGGGGTTGCCATGGCAGCCATGGGCCCCTTGTCACTGCAGCCCAGGGGCCAATGGTGAGACAGAGAGGGGTCCCTCCTTCTGCGAACCTCATATAAGCGCCATGGTCAGCATTGATTGTGGCATATAGGGGGTTAGTCCACCGGTTGCCAGTCACTGCTGGGCCCCTGCACTGATTGGATGGGCACAGTTCCGGTGCCTGCCCGATCAGCATGACGTAATAGTACAATACGTCAGTTTGCAGGAAGTCACTTCTTGCTGTGACGTACTATTATGTCAAATGTCAGGAAGGGGTTAAAGGGTATTTCTCATCTGCGATATGCACCTGTCTCCAGAATGGAACTCCTGAAGTGAGTAGAGAGCAGCTTCACATTCTTTCACTTCTATAGGACTGCGGAAAATAGGAAAGCAATAGCTTGGCTATCTCTGGTAGTCCCATGGAAGTGAATGGAGCAGTGGCCGAGCTTGTGCAGTGCGCTCCCCATTAATTTCTATGGGACTTCCGAAAATAGCTGAGTACGCTAGCATTCGTACAAACACTCAGTGATATTCTGCTCCAACATCGGGCAGTGTGAAGGGCACATGGGAAGGGAAAAAACAAGTCATATAAAAACAGATAATGATCTGCTCATTTAGTTATATATGGTAAAAAATAAAAATCAATAAATCCCGAATACACTTACTAGTCTGGTGCCAACAGACAATTACAGTACTACAGTGAAGGAAGAGAAAAAAGTGTAAGGCTTTCAAGGCAATAATTGGAAATAATAAATATACTTCATAACGGCAGTACACAAAGCAGTATAAAAATAAAAATATAATAAAACAAAATCACATAAAATGTATCAGTCCAGGAATAAAGCTAAACTAGATAATGTATCTAGAACCACTGAGTGCCTAGCAACTAAAGTAAGAATATCAGATCCATCATAAAATCATGAAAACATAAGGTGGGGCATATACTAAGGGCATTAGAAAATTATTGTGACCGTAAAAAGGTTGTAAATTATGACGCACGTCATATGTGCAACTTATAAGCTTCTCTGCACTTTTCTGAAGCGCCAAGAAAAGGGGTGAGGCTTAGCAGGAGAGGTGAGGCTTATTGATTTACTATAACTTTTGCTAGAAACTGACGTAAATTATAGCTTGTAGTTGATGTAGACTTCAGTATCTGGCGCATGCAGGGCAGGGAAGCACCTAATTTATTAAGAGGCATGCAGAGAGAGAGAGGGGGGAGAGAGCGAGGGAGAGAGAGAGAGTTTGTCAGTATCCAGTCTTTACAATATAATGGCTCAAGTGAAGGTAGTAGCTCATATCTGTTCTGGCTATTGAATTGTGGGACAGGAGCCCCAAAATGTGTTTAGTCCATAACAACTGTCCATTCAACCATTCTCCTGGGCCATTGACATATTTTATGGTTGTAATGCTTTTTTTTGGACCATTTCCTACTTAATTTCCACTATGGCTATTTTAAATTGGATTTAAACTGGATTTAAACTTAAGTTCAGCTATTAATCTGCTACATCGTCAGCGAGTGACTAACAAGGAAGAGGCGCACTGCACATGTGCAAGGTTTCAATATTGGCTGGAGCACTCTCACCATACTGGGAATGATGGAAGAGGATCCACAGCATTACCAGCATCATGCAAGCAGTGTGAGTCGCTGCTTTTATGAGCAGTACCATAGAGCTTGTTGGTGCCAATTATAATCTAGCAGGATCATCTGTATTGATAATACCTATGGATGGACAACTGAGAGCACTAATGAACGCCACAAATTATCTTCCATTTCAAGTGACATTTATTAAGATCGACTGACATTTTATTACCATCTGTGGCCTTATTGTTTTGGAGGTTTTCATAACTAAAACATCACAGTGTTAATCCTTTCAGAATGGAATAACTATTTATATGTTTTGTTGAGTACAAGAATGGATGTTATGTTTTGATGATTTTATACACATTACCTAGCTTAGCTTCATTCCTGGACTGATATATTTTATGTAATTTTGTTTTATAATATTTTTACCTTTATAATACTCTAGATAGTGTCTTCATTCCAAATAATGCCTTGAAAAACTTTAAATTTATTTCTGTTCTTCAACTATAGGAAAATACAAGTCACCAGTGCATACTAAATAGGAAAGCACTGGATAACACTGACATGGAAAAGAGCTCAGAAAATTTAGTTGACAATAAACTTAACTGTAGGCAGCTGCTGTCAATTCTAATAAGATCATGGGGTCCATCAAAAGGGGCATACACGCAAATGACATGAACATATCTCTTTACAAATCATTAGTCAGACCACACATTGTATTGTGCACATTTTTGGGAACTATTCAGCAAGAAAGCTGCAGAGCTTTAGCAGCTTCAAAAGCAGGCAACTAAGGCTAGTTTCACACTAGTCCTTTTAGATCCAGCAGGCTTTTCCGGCAGGGACAATATGCAGAGAATTGGCCAGATAAGCATTGGGCATGTTGCAATCCAACATGCCCAATCCTTACCTCCCTGAACTATAGCTATTGGGGTAGAGTCAGGAGAGTGCCATACACAATTAGTGGCCTAATCCACTGATTGACTGAAATCGATCTAATTGAGTCAATAATTACATGTACTTCCCAGATATTCTAATACTTTCATAGCAAGTAGTTTCCCTCTGAAACGCTAAAACCTATGGCATTATTGCCTATATATTAGAGGGGTTTTCCTAGAGGGGACTTTGGTGGGAAACCCTTTGATGGTAAAATCAGAAAATGACTTATTGTTGAAATCATTTCTATATAGATATAGATAACACATGATCCACCATTCACTATAGGTGATAGATGCAAATTACCTATCCCACTAATTACCTCTACACAGGTCATAGAACATGCCTAGAATAACCTTTTTTGGCCTATAAAATGCACTTGCACTTTTTGTCAAGAAAAAATCTTGCTAAAAAGCCTCTTATAGTCCACAGTCAGGGTGATCCAGCAGTGTCAGACCTCCCTGACTGTGTCCTTAAAAGTATTGTGTCACTTCAGTAAGGTCGCATTTATCATGTAGAGAAAGTTAATACAAGCCACTTACTAGTATATTGTTATTATCCATATTGCCTCTTTTGCTGGCTGGATTCATTTTTCCTTTTCCATTATACACTGCTCGATTCCATGGTTACAGACCACCCTGCAATCTATCAGTGGTGGTTGTTTTTGCACAATATAGGAAAAGGCACTAGCCTATGTGCAGTGCCACGGTCCTGGCCACCAGAGAGGCTGATGCTTTTGCTTATGGTGTGTACACACAACCACCACTGATGGATTGCAGGGTGGTCTGTAACCATGGAAATGAGTAGGGTATAATGTGATGGGAAAATGAATCCAGCCAGCAAAGGAGACAATATGGATAATAACAACATGAGTATAATGTGTGTACTGCACTTCTATGTGTTCATAATGTGTCTGTTACAGAGCAAGGACAGGAGGAACATTACTTGGATAAATACATTTAATGAACATATGTGCCATTGCTGTTTATTTGAATGGTCAGCAGATGACACATTAAGTTTAACAGGAGCTGACCAAAACTATTAACCGTCTGTATGCTAAATTCCAAAATTACGGCCCTTTACATCTTCACTTCTCAAAAATTCAAATTCATTCTAATTCTTTGGGTGCATCTTATAGTCTGAAAATGTTGATTATATGTTTCACTATCTGGTTTTAATTAGCAAAATAATCAAGGTAATGCATTCACTTTAGGGCTAGAAGAAGCTAGCCAACTATACAAGTAGCAAAGTAATGTTGTTAAGTTTAAACTTCAGTTTTGAGTCAAATGGTATGTTTTTTTTTGTACCTAGGTTTCCTTTATGGAATTTTCCTGTTGCTTACCTTATCTGCAAATTGCAATAGTGATATCCTTAATAAGACCATAGCAATGCTAAATGACATGCAAACCAAAGCAGAAGAGCTCTTTAATGAATCTGTAAGTATTGTTCTATTCATGTTCTGTATAGTGCATGTATGAATACCTTACTTAGGTGTGTTGATCATATGTTTTTAAACATTTTTATAACTTTAATAGAAAATGGCAATTGTTTCCTAAAAAAACACATGATTACAAGATGCTCCATTTCTTTAAATTCTTAATATGTTAAAGCATCTTTTTCACCACTTTTGGGAAGTCTGTTCTCCTGTGCATCTTTCATCATAAAGAGGAACAGGTCTTGACACAAGGAAATGGGGAAATATTCCCCAACATTTATTTAGGTAAAGTTTCCCTCTCTCTTGTGTGAAGATGGTTTTGATTAAGAAAGCCATACTATACATATTTTTTTTAACCTTTCAGCAGGCTGAGATTGAGAATAGCACAAGCTGACTGCTGCCAAGTTGTTTTTTCCCTTCTTTGCTGTCAGAATAGTGCAGTCGTCTTTAATCCACTGCTTACCTGTCATATCCCTTACAGCAGGCACTCTGTATCATTTGAAGCTATGTCTGCTGGACGGGCTGGGATACCCTTCTATGGTGTCCATAGATTGTAACAGAGCATATAGACATTTGAAAAATACAAAATAGAGTGATCAATTGTATTACTTTTTACATTATTAAAGGGTTTCTCTTGGGTGAAGAACCCTTTTTCATAATGGCAGGTAGGGTGCAGGGATTAAGCACCACACTTCCTTCACTGCCTCTAGTGCTGTCTACACACATCTAACCTCTGCCATCGCTGAGGCCACTGATTGGCTGCCAATGCTGATGTGCATGTAGATGGCATGTTACACTTCTGGTCCAGCAGAGACCAGAAGCAGGGAGAAAAGAGCTAGTCACTGGCACCAGAGCACAGTGACAGGTGAAGCTTTTTTAGCCCTGCACCCTGACAACCCCTTTAACTCTTTAGTAAATCTGGGAAGAAAACTTTAATAGAAATCCATTGGTGATTTGGTTTTAACATCGAAACATTAGGGTATACGTCAGCAGAATTGTACCTTGGCACTTGGCAGCTGAATGCATCTATGTTGGTCACATGTTCATATGTGCCCACATTGCTGAGAAAAATCATGTTTTAATATATGCAAATGAGCATCTAGGAACTTTGATTGACAGAGCCAGACAAGATGATGTTTTCACTGTCTGGCCCTGTCTATCAAAGTGCAGAGGACGTGGCAGTTGCGGAGAGAGCTAAGCCTCTAGGTGTACCAGCAACGCCCCTATTGCTCCTAGAGCCTCATTTGCATATATTAAAATATTAAATGAAATATTAAATATATATTAAAATATATTAAAACTGTGGACACATATAAACATGGGACCAACACAGATGTCTTCAGCTGCTAAGCGCACATGCAACAGGTCAGCCAGTTTCATAGGTACAAATCTGCTGACACAAATGCTTGGAACAATTAGAGTGTTCACATTAATATTTGTTATATGACAAAATATATTTTATGACATAATATAAGAAACAAATCCTTTTATATTTTAGTTTACAGAACATGACATTCCTGAGGATGACTGTAGAAGACCCTATCCAAACACTACTGACTTGCATAAAAAACCTGTACGTCGCCGAATAAATGAAAGTCTACTTCATTTCAGCAAAGCCTTTGATGTGCTGTTGGGCAGACATGCAGAGTCTGAGTACAAGCATACAGTGAGACTAAATAATGCAAAGAAGGAAATTGAAGGGCTGAGCCATAATCTGTTATCACTTTTAAAACAATATAATGATTCACTGGAGGACCTGCTTGATCCACATATGAGTAAAATGCTGAAGACTAAATTTCGCCTACCTAACAGTAAAGACATTTATGGACAGAAGTTGGAATGCTGTCAGCTGATAAATGTTTACATTGATTTCCTGAAAGTTATTCATAAACTAGTTTTCAAACTTCCACCTAGACGATTAAGAAGACATTTTTTCACCAGTTTTATGTTAATCTAGTCTTCTATGTTGACCATCTACTTCAATTACTTGGAATGACAAAAAGATGAACCACTAAATTTTCACTAACTTTTGCAAAGATATGAGGTTGGCATCTTTCCAGACCACCAGTTTTGTAATATCCTTTTTTACCAGCATATTCACTCAATTCTCTTTACAATGTTTGAGAAATATACATTTGCACAGTCTATGAAGATTGCAACAACATCATTTTGTGCAATATGCCATAAAATACATTTGTTATACCTGCAATCATGCATAAAAAAGAAGGGAGCTGAAACCCCCCAAACTAAAGTCTCATACTTAAGATTTTCTATGAGCCTGTATACTTCTCACTCTGCTGTGCTAGGAGAGCGATCAGAAACTACACTTCAGCCCCTTTTCTTTGGACATTAGTGAGGTCCTCTCAGAGGTGCACGTACCCTTTCTGCTGCTTGAGGCGAAAACTAAACCGGCGCCCACCCCTTCTCCCAATGCCAATTTCTTAACCTAACCCCTTTGCCACAATTAAAGTGCTCATTGCCCATGGCCCTTCTGCTGCCCCCCCTTTTGCCCCTACCTGGTGCTGCCTGAGGCAATCGTCTCACCTGGCCTCATTGGTGGTGCACCCCTGGGTCCTCTGTAAGATATCAAACATTTTAAAGAATGAGCAAAGGAACACTAATCCAGGAAATTAATAAACCTGAAATTGTCATTCTGCAGGATTATTTTTTACATGTTCCTGAAACAGTCTTGTACAAATCCTTTACAGAACACAGAGTTTAATCTCCTGCTGATGTTCCATTTTTGGCTGGGGAACTGCTGAGGGGGTGGGGCATAGGAGGCAATCGTAGTGATCTACTGAAGACAGAGAAGAGGGGGAGGCTCATTCTACTCCAGCCAGCTGTCTTAAGGTGGCTTAACACATAGATTTTTAGTGGTGATTTAAGCACTGTTGGTGTGTTTACACATAGGTTTTTAGTGATGTTTTTTGCACTTTTGCAGCGTTCATGCGTTGTTTTTTTGTTGTTTTTTTGCACCTGCTGGTCTTAATGTGCTTGCGGTAAAAACACCAGCTGTTAGCTCAAAGTCTATGGGAAATATGAAATATAGAACACACAAACATTTTTTTCTACTGCCATTTTATTTAATTGGGATGTTTTTTGTGGATTCAGCATGTTAAAGCTTTTACAATTTTTTTTAAATATCTTCTCTATAGGGAAAAAAACAGAAATGTAGTTCACAGTTGTTTAAAAAAAAAAAGCCACTACAGAAATGCCATAAAAACTGAATGTGGTGTGGAAAAAACATTAGCGATTTCTATGGCCTCTTTTAGTGAACAAGACAAAAAAAATCATGTGTGTAGGGGCCTTACTGATAGACATAGAGGAAGTGGGAATATGGCTGGGCTCCTGGGACAAGTGATGGTTTTGTTTTTTATTTTCATTTTTGTGCATTTTATATTTTTAATGCTTCTTTTACACACTGATGCATGCTTGTGGTATATGAAACAAAGTGTGCAGGTTACTCTTAATGTACAGTATGGAGCCAGACAGGGATATTTTATTTAAACTTGAATATTCATAACCCATGTTTTTGCAGTTATGCAAATCCTATGATGGAAAGTCTTGCAAGGCATAGGATTAGGATGCAGTTATAACAGCAGACAGACAGGGGGAACTAAATGAGGATGAATCAATAGTAAATTATACCATTTGAATTTGTCAGCAGAAAACAGTAGTTTGTCTCTACCTCTGGGCCTCGACAGACCACCCATTTGTGTCTTGATTTATAGATGTTACATGTGAGGTTTATCATGTTACAAGACTTTTCACAATACATAATCCTTGCATACAGGGATATAATAATACATTTTGACATTTACGTACTATTTCTAAAAAATCATTCCTATTTAAATCTATACAACTGGACCTCAGCAGAGTGAATAAAGCTGCTCTGGATTGTCACTGAGTTTTACAGTATTACTATACTGACAATTCGTTATAAAGCTTTTAGAAAAAAATTTAATATCAGTATTAACCATTGCTTAATAATTTAGCAAGACAACTGTTTGTTCTATTTGTTACACTGCTTGAGAACACGACAGTGAAAAACAGCCATTTTTGTTAACACCATTTTAAGAACAATGGTAGTCTATGGGGTTATTCATGCAGGCGTTTTTTTGATGGCCAGTGAATAACAGACAGAAAAAAAGTAGAGAGTTCTTTTGTTCGTTTTCATGGACTGAAAGTTCCAACGCAATTGAATGGGAGCGAATTTAAAATCCCTTAATCAAAAAGGCAGTAATGAAAAAAGGGTCTGTTAAAAACGGACCATTTTGCCTTTTTTAATGGAGGTTTTCTTCACTGTCATGTGATGGTAGACTTAGACATCATGATTGTATTTAATTTCACCTGTTGTACATGTGATTGCAAATATTGAATTATTTATGAAGCTTTTTACATTAGAATATACTAATATGTACTGTAACTTCAATTAATGTTATTTATATAATAAATTATCCATTGTATGTTAGGATTTAGTATTATATTCTGTAATGTTAAAAACAACCTTACACCACGAAATGCAGTGCAATCTGCAGGCAGTATGTTATGGAAAAGGAGAAGCCAAGCAGATTGATATATAGTATTTTGGGAAAAGATTCATCAAAATTTAAAATTTATACACTTAAAGGCTATGTACACCTTTGGGGACAATTCATTTTTCTGATTGCATTTTACACATTTTTTCAATTGGTCTTTATTAAATAATATTGAGCCATTCTGTTACAAAGGGTTAACTGTTTTTCTGGCTGTGTGAATGACACTTTCACTTTGTGTCAGTCATCTTATAACCCTTATCTCTAAATTACTACAAGGTCATAAACACTTTTTATGCCACTTTCATCAGTAAGATACTGTAAGAATTGAGCTTTAATGAGAGTTTTTAAGGTGAGAGATCACAGATAAAGAGTCATCAGCTGAGGTGTCTGACTGAACAGAGTGAAAATATAGATCCTGCTAGAAGATAAACTCAAAACTGTGCAGGAAAAACAGCTCATCATTTTTAATAAAGACCAGTTGAGAAAATTATTTTAGCTCAAAATGAGTACATGGCAATAATAAAAAAAATCAGCACCAAAGGTGTACATAGCCTTTAAATCTGTGCTCTTTCTGAGTTCAGTTGTACACGGGGGAGGTGTTATCAGTGATTGTAAGCATTCTTTGAAGCTCACTCACTAATAAGACCAACCACTTTGGCAACTGAGCTCAAAATGAGCAGATGTTATAAATTACAAGTTTCACTGAATCTTTTCCCACAAAACTGTATATTAGTCTGCTCAGCTTCTCCTGCTCTATAACGTGCTGCCTGCAGATTGCACTGCATTTTATGGTGACAGGTTTGCTTTAAATATTATTTATCTTATGAATACACTCTTGTTATTTTTGACATTTATCTAATTATTTATTGTATTTAGATTATTTAATTTAAACCATTTGCATCAAATAAAAAACTTTGAATTTTCTTAAATATTGCCTTATTTCTTTTAAGTATAATCATTGCAGAATAAACTGGCTGGGCTCACACGTTGTAGCCAAAATGTACCCAAAACTGCACCGACATGTTAGTCACTGCATTTTACAAATTAATTGCAGCTTAAAAGAGTTTAATGGATGCACAGTATTGCAGCTAAGAAACATTTCACCATTCAGCCTTTAACATTTAGCCGTAAACAACTTGAAAATCATGCTAGTCTCGATGTTGGCATAGTTTTGGCTACACCAGGAGAACCCAGCCTAAAGGGGAACATACAATTCCAATGCAAAGAAAATTGAGCTCAGATGGGATACAGTGTTCTTTTACTGTTGTGAATAGTATGCCATGTCAACTCAACTGTTTTATTGTGAAGTAGATTTTATAACATCCTTTATCTCTTGACTCTCAGTTGCCCCACTTCTGCTAGGGAACACGCAAATGTAGTATATTTGCTGCAGAAATGTCTGAAACTGTCCCATTCATCTGAATGGTGCTTGTAAAAGTTCATAGGACATCTGCATAGAGTTTGTATGTTCTCCCCGTATTTCCGTGGGTTTCCTCAGGGTACTCCTGTTTTCTCCCAGTTGTGAGCCCCATCAGAGACAGCAAGTGATGATAATGTCTGTAAAGCGCTGTGGAATATATCAGTGCTATATAAGTGAATAATAATAAAAAAATAAATAAATATGCATGCCACTACCCTATTTAGATGAATGGAACTGATTTTGGGTCACTGAAATGTCAACAGATCTGCTGTGTGTAAACATACCCTTAGTTTTGACTGAGGTATTCAGGCTAGCTTACTTTTTTCAGGGAAACAGTAATATAGTAAAGACTCTAGCATTATTGAAAGTTTCATATTTCTCTTCTAAACTCCATGTTTTACACAAAAAATAATTAAAGGGGCAATCCCAACTTAAAAAGTAACTGTCCTTTCATTTATTTACATAAATGAATAGTACATGCACATATAAGGAACATTGTAATATATCTCATTAAGGGCCATTGCACACGACCGTATGCTCTCCGAGACATACAGTCCGTGAGCGGGCCATATGTTCCGGAGCTGAATAGATCGTGGGCACGGGAGCGCACAGCATCATAGATTACTATGATGCTGTACACGTCGGGCCGCCCGCGGGACTATTGTCCCGCACTTATATGATCTTATGAGTGCGGGACAATAGTCCCGCGGGCTGCCCGACATGCACAGCATCATAGTAATCTATGATGCTGTGCTCTCCTGTGCCCATGATTTATGCCGCTCCGGGACATATGGCCCGCTCACGGACCATATGTCTCGGAGCGCACACTGTCGTGTGCAAGGGCCCTAAAAAAATGCTTCCTTCTCTTATCGGGCTCTGGCAGAGAGAGACTGCTGCTATTTTGTAAGTGATTTACTGTCTAACAACTGCTGGTGAATTAAACTGCTAAGTTCTGCTGTATAACGTCCTCCATTACTGCAGCTGCTTCTAAGGATGAACTACACAGACCCAAGAACCAGAATTTCCTATTTACCCATGTCCCATTTATAGGCAGTAGAGATGAGCGAGCAGTGCTCGTTACGAGCACTGTAGCGCTCGGCTCCTCTGCGTAATGCCCGCAGGCATTGCGGATCCGTCCTCAACTGCATGTAAGTGAATGGGGACGGATCGGTTTGTTATGACACTCATACCAAACGGATCCGTCCTCCTCACCCGACTGAAAGTCAGTGGGGACGGATCCGTTTGGTATGAGTGTCATAACAAACCGATCCGTCCCCATTGACTTTCAGTTGGGTGAGGACGGATCCGCAATGCCTGCGGGCATTCTTTCGCAGTGAGACGAGCGCTACAGTGCTCGTAATGAGCACTGCTCGCTCATCTCTAATAGGCAGACATGATTCCAACTAGTCTCAACCCACTAGCTCAGAAGAAAACTGACAATTACAGACTGCAGAGAAAAAAACTACTACAATTGACAGATACAGGTCATATAATGATTGGAAATAGTGTTATTCCTCATACACACACACACACACCATCTTAGGCTACTTTCACACTAGCGTTTTTGCTGGATCCAGCGAGGTTCAGCAAAAACGCTTACGTTACTGATAATACAACCATCTGCATCTGTTATGAATAGATCCGGTTGTATTATCTTTAACATAGAAAAGACGGATCAGTCATGAACTCCATTGAAAGTCAATGGGGGCCAGATCTGTTTTCTATTGTGTTAGATAGTGTCAGAGAAAATGGATCTATCCCTATTGACTTGCATTGTGGATCACGACGGATCCGTCTTGCTCTGCATCCCAGGACGGAAATGCTCTCTGGTATGAGAATGGTACGGAATGCATTTTGGAGTATTCGGTTCTGTTTAGTTACATTTTGTCCCCATTGACAATGAATGTCCTATGACGGATCCCAATACCGGAAAATATTAACGCTAGAGTGAAAGTAGCCTTATTCTGAAAAATTACCTGAAATTACAGTTACTTTAAGCATTTTCCACCGCTGCTCTGCTCCTATTTCCACTGCTCTGATTGTGTTGTGGGCAGGAATATGCTGATGTCTCACATGACAAGCATGCAGCTCTTCAGGGCTCTGTCTGAAAATTTCCATGTCTATACGCAATACACATCCACACGTGTCTGCAGTACTCACTTAGTATACTGCACATGTGCCAGAGCCTCTTATTCTGCTCTATAGTTATGTAGAGGGGTGATCAGGATGGAGGTTCCTGCCCAGGATCAAACGGCGCAAACTCCCAAAAACTTGCCAGGCTTAGGATTGTATGCCACTACAGGACCGCACTAGTTGCTGTATACAATGGAAACTGATTTAGCAAACCTTGGGACAATGGCGGTACATCGTGAAAATAGTGCAGAATAAAAAAACGTTAGGTATTTGCATGTTTTAATAACATCTCTTAAGGGAATATATGAGATTATTATAATAATTATTGAGGTGAGAATATCCCTTTAATGTAAAAGTAAAAAAATAGCACATGCAAAGTGAAAGTCTGCCCAAATGTTGAAACATTTGAAATTTGATTCCACATGTGATTATAACAAAGAAATTTCTTTATCAGCTATTCTAAGTAGCACAGTACTTCCTTCCGTATGCAAAGTGTCACTCCCTGACTTTCATAGATCTTCTGACATCAATGAAACAATATGATTGTAGTCATGTGTCATGCAACTACATGCATATTTCCTGGAGATGAAAAACCATCTAACACAGACATTTATTTATTTATTTATTTAGCAGTGTTCAGGTCAAATGAATATAGAAAATAATGACAAATAATACATAAATTGCAATCAATAAATAGCACGGTAAAAGTAGGTTCACATGTTCTGTAGGTAAATCTGGTAGTCTGTTCTGGCAGAGGAGCAGACTACCATTGTTATCGTATTCGGCATAGCTGGACATTGCCAGGGACTACCAGATCTGATGGTGATCTGACAAGATTCCTGGCATAAGTGCCAACATTTTGCCAGAAAAATACTGCTGCATTCAGTGGTATTTTTCAAGCAGAGTTCAAGCATTTACTCCAGAAACCCACCGGATCTTATTATAGTGAGTAGGGATTCAGTGTGCCCAGCTATACCGGGTATGGTAACCATGGAACAGACTGGATTTACCTACCACAGATGTGAACCTACTCTAAGCAAACCAGGCTATTACAAGAACCATGAAGCAGCATCTTACCATTCACACATATTACAAACATATACACCAACCCTAAACTGCTTTTAGAACTATAACTTTTTTATTTTTCCATCAATGTAGCCATATGAGGGCTTCTTTTGCAGTACAAATTGTGCACCATTTTGGGGTGGGTAGGTGTTTCTTTTTAAATTTTGTGACATTCCTTTTGCAGCATATAACTTTTTTGAGGTTTTACTACTTGCACAAAAACCCTCACTCTTTTTTTTTTTACACAAATTTTATTTTTTTTTTGCCTTGCATATCTAAAGACCCATAAACTCATAGCTTACTGAGCATGTCCATTCATTGGTATTGGTATAGTGCTTGGTGTTTCAGCTCAGTGGCATTAAATTGCATGGGATTGAGCTGTGCCTAGGCCACATGAGTGAGGATCAGTGAGCGCTGTGGCCTCTTCAAACAGCTGATTGGGTGGCAGTAGTTGGACTGCTACTTACCAGATATTGACCTATTCCTAGGATAGGGCATCAATATTAAACACCAGACAACCCATTTAAATAGAATATAACTAGAGACTAAAATAGAAGGATTTGAGTATTCTGGTGATAAGTAAGCTAAGCAGTACTCAATGTCAGGCAGCATCTGTCATGCCAAACAAGATTTTAGGGTGTGCAGAGATGAAAGAATTTGAGTTCCAAATATAACACAGCACCCCAGACCCACAAACACTTAACCCCTCAGATGTCATGGTCAATTGTGACCATAATCTCTGAGAGGCTTCCGGGGCTCCCTGTGCTGAGATTGGGAAAGCAGTTAATTCCCCATGGTAGCCTTGGTCCTTCTGAGGGATCCCGGGTACCACAGCAATAGTTCCTATGGAGCCCTGCCCGTGGCACATAACGAATCTCCCATAGACTGCAATGGTAAGAAAACTACAATGGTAATTTGTAACTCTACAGGTAAAGCAATGTGAGCATGGCATGTTAACCCCTTCAAGACACAGCCAGTTTTTACCTTAAGGACCAAGCTACATTTTTCAAATCTGACATGTTTCACTTTATTTGGTAATAACTCTGGAACGCTTTTACTTATCTAAGCGATTCTGAGATTGTTTTCTCGTGACATATTGTACTTCATGTTAGTGGTAAATTTGAGTCAATATGTTTCACCTTTCTTTATAAAAAATTCCAAAATTTTCAGAAAATTTGGAAAAATTCATAATTTTTGAAATTTGAACGTCTCTGCTTTTAAAGCAGATTGTGATACCTCATAAAATAGTTGTTACTGTACATTTCCCAGATGTCTACTTCATGTTGGCATCATTTTGTAAGCATCATTTTATTTTTCAGGAAGTTAGAAGGCTTAGAATTTTAGAAGCAATTCTTAAAATTTTTAAGAAAATTTCCAAAACCCACTTTTCAAGGACCAGTTCAGTTATCAAGTCACTTTGTGGCACTTACATAATAGAAACCACCCATAAATGACCCCATTTTAGAAACTACACCCATCACGTTAATCAAAACTGATTTTACAAACTTTGTTAAACCGTAAGGTGTTTCACAAGAATAAAAGGAAAATGGAGGTGAAATTTCAAAAATTCACTTTTTTTTGCAGATTTTCCATTTTAATCTATTGTCCCTGTAACACAGCAAGGGTTACTAACAGCCAAAGAAAACTCAATACTTATTACCCTGATTCTGCAGTTTACATAAACACCCCACATGTGGTGGTAAACTGCTGTAGGGGAACATGGCAGGGCGCTGAGGGAAAGGAGCACCATATGGATTTTGGAGGGCAGATGTCGCTGGGATAATTTTAAGTTGCCAGGTCACATTTGATGCACCCCTAGAGTAGAAATTCCCCAAAAGTGACCCCATTTTGTAAACTACAAGAGGAGGTGACAGTTTTATTGGTACTATTTTGTGGTACATATGATTTTTGATTGCTCAGTATTACACATTTTGTGAGGCAATGTAACAAAAAAATGGCTGTTGTGGCACAGTTTTTATTTTTTGTTTTTTTACAGAGTTCTCCTGACCATGTGTTGCTTTTATAGAGCAGGTTGATACAGACGCAACAATACTAAATATGTGTATTTTTTATGTTGTTTCAGTTCTACATAATAAAGCATTTTTCAAAACAAAAATTATGTTTTTGGGTCTTCATTTTCTAAAAGCTACATTTCTTCTATTTTTCTGCCGATCGTCTTGTGTAAGGGCTCATTTTTTGCGGAAAGAGTTGACGTTTTTATCGGTAACATTTTTGGGTACATATGATTTTTTGATCACTCAATATTACACTTTATGTGGCAAAGTGACCAAAGAAATGGTCGTTTTGGCAGAGTTTTTATTTTATTTTTTTTATGAAATTCACCTTAGGGGTTAGATCATGTGATATTTTTACAGAGCAGGTTTTTACGGCTGCGGCGATACCTAATATGTCTACTTTTTTTAATGTATTTTAGTTTTACACAATAAGCATTTTTGAAAAAAAAATTAAGTTTTAGCATCTACTTATTCCAAAAGCGATATTTTTTTTATTTTTTGGGCAATTTTCTTATGTAGGGGCTCATTTTTTTGCAGGAAAAGATGATGGTTTGATTGGTACCATTTTGGGGTGTGTATGACTTTTTGATCGCTTGTTATAACAGTTTTTGTGAAGAAAGGTGACAAAAAATGTTATTTTTTGCACAGTTTTTATTTTTATTTTCTTATGGTGTTTACCTTAGGGGGTAAGTCATATAATATTATTATAGAGGAAGTCGTTACGGACGTGGAGATACCTAATATGTCTACTTTTTTTTACATTTATTTCAGTTTTACACAATAAAAGCTTTTTTGAAGAAAAAGAAATCATGTTTTAGTGTCTCCATTTTTTGAAAGCCATATTTTTTTTTATCTTTTGGGCGATTGTCTTAGGTAGGGTCTCATTTCTTGCGGGAAGAGATAACGGTTTGATTGGTACTATTTTGGGGTACATATGTTGTTTTGATCGCTTGGAATTACACTTTATGTGATGTATGGTGACAAAAAAAATAGCATTTTTGGTATTTTTATTAATTTTTTTTACGGTGTTTACCTGAGGGGTTAAGTCATGTGATATTTTTATAGAGCAGGTTGTTACGGACGTGGCGATACCTAATATGTCTACTTTTAAAAAATCTATTTCAGTTTTACACACTAAAACCATTTTTGAAGGGAAAAAAATCATGTTTTAGTGTCTCCATTTTCTGAAAGCCATATTTTTTTTATTTTTTGGACAATTTTCTTAGGTAGGGTATCATTTTTTGCAGGAAGAGATGACGGTTTGATTGGTACCATTTTGGGGTGTGTATGACTTTTTGTGATGAAGGTGACAAAAAAAATTGCATTTTTGGCACAGTTTTTATTTTTCACGGCATTCACTTGAGGGCATAGATCATGTGATATTTTTATAGAGCAGGTTATTACGGACGCGCTGATACCTAACATGTATAATTTTTTTACATTTATTTCAGTTTTAAACAATAAAAGCATTTTTGAAGAAAAAAAATCATGTTTTAGTGTCTCCATTTTTTGAAAGCCATATTTTTTTAATCTTTTGGGCGATTGTCTTAGATAGGGTGTTATTTTTTGCTGTAAGAGATGACGGTTTGATCGGCACTATTTTGGGGTACATACGTCTTTTTGATCACTTGGAATTACACTTTTTGTGTTGTAAGGTGACCAAAAAATGGCATTTTTGCTGTTTTTTTTTTTTTATGGCTTTCACCTGAGGTGGTAGATCATGTGATATTTTTTATAGAGCATTTTGTGAGCACAGGGGTGGTATCTCTGGTTGCTTAAATACTCCTCTCTCCCTCCAGTGCATTGCCAGTGTTTGATTGTCCTTTGTGGCTCATCACCAGCGTTTACCCTTGTGCTTGATTCCTGTGTTTGACCTGTGGATTTGTATCTTGGACTTCGTCTTCAGCCTGCTGATTTGGTACCTTCTACTCTCCTGTGTTTGACCCCGGCCTGTATTTTGGACTTGCTCTTGGATTGTGATTTTGCCTGTTTATGCTCTCTCGTTGCCAACCTCGGACTGTTAACTACTCTTCTGTGTTACGTGTTTGTACTGTCCCTAGCCAGTACAGGGTTTGGTGTCCAGTTGTCGCCCTACGATCTAGCGTAGGGGGGCAATAGGCAGGGACAGGGGTTGTGGGGAGCTCAGGGTCTGCCATCCTTCCCAGACTCCCTGACAGTAACACTGGCCCAGAAAAAAATCACCACCTGTAATCAGTCCGGCCACTCTAAGACCTCCAATGGATCCCATGACGGCTCTTGTCAACCAGGTTCAGACCCTCACTGAACTGGTGCAAGGACTTTCACACCGTTTGCACCTACAGGAACAGGCTCAGGCTGCAGCATCAGCTCCAGCTCCACCTCCAGTAATGCTCTCAGAGCCCCATGCCACCTTGCCAGACTTCTTCTCTGGAGATCGTAAGCAGTTCTTTGCCTTCCGGGAGGGCTGCAAGCTGTTCTTCGATCTTCGCCCTCAGTCCTCCGGCTCCGAAGTTCAGAAGGTAGGAGGGGTCATCTCCCGCCTCCGAGGTGATCCACAGATATGGGCCTTCTCCCTTCCTCCTGATTCCAGGGAAAGGCAATCCCTAGACGCCTTCTTCTCGGCTATGGGGAAGATCTATGATGAACCTGACCGAGTAGCGTATGCTATCTCTAAGTTGATGTCTCTCCAACAAGGAAAACAGACTGCAGAGGATTATAGTACCCTGTTCCGGCAATGGTGCACTGAGTCTAAATGGAATGACTCAGCTTTAAAAGACCTCTATTTAGCAGGCCTCACAGATGGCCTTAAAGATCTCCTGATAGGTTACCCTGAATCCAGTACCCTAGAGGTACCCTTGCCATCAGGGCCGGCCGACGCCTTAGGTCAAGACGTCCAGACCGATCTAGTACTGCTCGAGTGTCTGTGTCTTCTTCCTTTTCCCCCATCCGATCCCAACCTGTGTTTACTTCCACAGATGAACCTATAGAACTTGGAGAGATGTCCCCTAAACAACGGAGGGACTATCGCCTAAGGAATAACCTGTGTCTTTACTGCGGGGACAAGGGCCACCGGGTCAGTTCCTGCACCAAAAGACCTGCAGGAAAACTCTCGCTCCTAGAAGACAGACGGGAAGGTTTTCTAGGAGCATAGGTACTTCCCGTGAATAATAAAAAGGGTTTTTTTGCCCTTCTCCCTGCAGTTTAACTCCCGAACCTGTGAAAGCAAGGCCTTCCTTGACTCAGGGGCAGCGCCAAACTTTATAAATTTTACTCTTGTTTCCAAATTGGTTGACTCGCTGGTGCCCCTGTCTCCCAGTATCCATGTCACAAGTGTTGACTCCACCCCCCTGTTAGCGGGGCTAGTTAAGTTCCAGACCCCTGTGATGAAACTCACTATAGGTTCACTACATTCAGAAATGTGTACCTTCCTAGTTATGAAAAGATTATCTGTTGATTTAATTTTGTGTCTCCCTTGGTTAATAAAACATAACCCTGTAATTGATTGCTGTACTGCCGACCTAATCAAATGGGGTCCGCAGTGCACCAGTCATCTGACCTCTCTCTCTATCAATTCTTCTGCTTGCTCTGAACTTGATCTGCATGAATATATACTTGATTTTAAGGATGTCTTTTCCAAAACCTTGAAATTCTGCCTCCTCATCGGGACGGTGATTGTAAGATTGATTTGGTACCCGGGGCCAAATTACCTAAAGGTCGCATCTACAATCTTACCGTCCCGGAGAGAGATTCCCTTAAGCAATACATTCAGCACAGTCTTGCAATTGGTCATATCCGTCCCTCTGAATCTCCTACAGGAGCCGGTTTCTTCTTTGTTGAGAAGAAGGATAGTGGCCTGCGCCCATGCATTGATTACAGGGAACTAAACAAGATTACTATAAAAAAACAGTACCCACTCCCTCTCATTCCCGATCTCTTGACTCAAGTTTCAGGTGCCACTTGGTTCTCTAAACAAGACCTGCGGGGGGCTTATAACTTTATTCGAATCAGAGAAGGGGATGAGTGGAAGACAGCCTTCAACACCCCATTTGGGCACTCTAAATACTTCATGATGCCCTTTGGGCTCTGTAATGCCCCAGCAGTCTTCCAGGGATTTATGAACAATGTTTTTCAAGATATCATTGGTCATTTTGTAGTTGTATATCTTGATGACATTCTAGTGTTTTCACATGATTGGTAATCCCATTGCTCTCATCTTCGAACAGTTCTTCAAAGATTGAGGTCACATAACTTGTTTGCTAAACTTGAAAAATGCATCTTTGGTACACAAAAGATTTCTTTTCTGGGTTACATTTTGTCTCCACATGATGTTCAGATGGATCCAGTAAAGGTGAAGGCCATCACGGAATGGGTTTGTCCCACCAGTCTAAAGGCACTACAACGCTTCTTGGGCTTTGCCAACTAGTATAGTAAATTTATTAAAAACTTCTCGATAATAGCCAAACCTTTGATGGACCTCACAAAGAAAGGGGCGGATGTAGTGTCTTGGTCCACCTCAGCAAATGAAGCCTTTAACTCTCTGAAGTTGTCTTTTACTAAAACACCAGTCCTAGTCCAGCCCGACCTCAACAAACCGTTTATTGTGGAGGTTGACGCTTCTGAGCATGGGGTAGGGGCTGTTTTGTCTCAGGGGCCAGCTACCTTTACGAATTTAAGACTTTGTGCCTTTTTCTCTAAAAAGTTTTCCTGTACCGAAAAAAACTATGATATTGGTAACCGGGAATTGTTAGCCATCAAATTGGCTTTAGAAGAATGGAGGCACTTCTTAGAGGGAGCTACCCACCAGTTTACTGTTTTGACTGACCACAAAAATTTGGTATATTTAGATAACGCTAAAAGATTGAATCCCAGGCAAGCTTGCTGGGCTCTCTTCTTTTCCCGTTTTAACTTTGTTGTAACATTCCGTCCAGGGTCGAAGAACTTAAAGACTGACCCTTTATCTAGTAGCTTTGGTATCTCTGACTTCCTGGAATCTGAACCTGAAAATATCATCCCTCCTGGGGTAGTCATAGCAGCGGTCTCCTCCAGCCTTTCCTCTCAAATTTTGTCTGCTCAAAATCATGCTCCCAAAGACCTTCTGGAAGGCAAACTTTTTGTTCGGTTACATCTCCGGTTAAAAGTGTTGGAGGAGACCCACTGTGCACCTCTCGCAGGACATCCAGGGGTCAGAGGTACTAAGGAATTACTCTCTAGGTTGTACTGGCGGCCTCACTGGGCCAGAGACGTGATTGCATTTGTTACAGCTTGTCACATATGTGCTAGAGGTAAGAACCCCAGGAGACGTCCTGAGGGTCAGTTGTGTCCTTTACCCATTCGATCTAAACCTTGGACCCATTTCTCAATGGATTTTGTAACCGATCTACCAGTCTCTCAAGGTTACTCAGTGGTTTGGGTGGTCGTCGACAGGTTTTCTAAAATGTGTCATTTCATCCCGTTGAAAAAACTACCCAATGCTAAAACTCTATCTACCTTGTTTATTGATCATATTGTCTGTCTCCACGGTATTCCAGAAAATATTGTGTCGTGGGGTCCAATTTGTATCAAGGTTCTGGAAAGAATTCTGCAAAAAACTTGATATTAGTTTGTCGTTTTCCTCCGGGTTTCACCCAGAAACTAATGGTCAAACCGAGAGGATAACTCAAGAACTTCTTAAATACCTGCATTTGTATGTTTCTGATAATCAGCACCTTTGGTCAGAATTTTTGTCATTAGCTGAGTTTGCCATAAATAATTATGTCAAA